>APFE030637954.1:0-154392 GCA_000404065.3 Pinus taeda
TCATATGTTCACTAGTACAAGTATTCGATTTGAAACTTGTATGAATTGAATCTTTGTTTTTAAGATTGTATAAGATGACTATGTATAGTAGGCAAGGTCAACCATATCATGGAATATTTTGCAGTAGTGTACTTTTTATGTACAAGCTCAACTTGGAGACGTTAAAGCAAGTTTATTTTGCTTCTACATTCCTAGATGGGGTCAAGTTTGTCTTCAACAGTTTAAACTTCAATATGAAGTGTTTTTAGAGTTGTGCAACAATGAGAGTAGAGAGAATTTTGAGATTCCACTCATCGTTATTTTGTTCCTGTAGTAGCAATAAGAATGATGTCTCAATTCTTAATAGAACAAGAAGTTTTTTTTAGGATGATAAGTGAAGTGCCTTGATTGGGGCTTGAAGGGCACCAATTAAAAATTTTGCATTTTGGATTGATTTTTTGGGTATTTTTTAGTTCCATCCTCTTTATATTGACTAGGGAAGTAAACTCTTGGGGTCAAAAAGTTCCTAGTGGAGAGGTGTGATCAGGTGATTAATTTTAAGCTCAAAAATGAAAGTGCCCAGAAATTCTTTAGACCGGCATCAAATTGAAGAGCTCACCGAAATGAATCCAATGCAACTTGAATCTCTCAAAACTGATAACATATGCTCTCGATATCGTGTTCTGATCATTTTCCCAAACAAGCAAAAATTTTGCAAATAAGCTAACTGGGCAAGGTGACTCGGCAGTTTGACTGTGATTTTAGGCAAATGGTGGGCTGCTAATAAGCCTTAATGCATTGATCAAATTATTTTGAGTTATGATTGGTTTTTGGTTGTGGTTTCGTGGTCCAATGGATGGAAGTCACATGGGCCAAGGGATGGCTACCATGTGGCCTCCCAACGATGTATTAAAATTATTTTATGGGTCGAACTGCCCTCACAGGAATCGAGCATGAGACTGGTCGAGCAACACGACAGCGCCTTACTGCTAGGGTGCATGGTATTTCTTAACTACTATATGTCCCAAGTTATATTTAAATTTTATGTGGTTTTGTATTGGGGGACAGGGTCAGGGCTAATCCCTAGCCCCCGGTCACCACACTCCCACAGGACCGCAGGCAGGGGAACCAAGGGCATAGGCTTAGCTCTGACCCACGGTTTAGGGACTGGTAGTTAAAACCTAATGTGACCACAACACATATTGCAGTCCCAATCAACAGGGGACTAAGGAATAGGACCAACCCACAGACATATCCCCACCATGTAACTACAAGCCAGGAGCAAAGGTGTTAATAGTTTAAGTGCATATTTTGGGGGACAGCACTTGGTCATGAGCACGCCCATATAACCACATGCCAATAATGGAGGTCTCGGTGGAGGTTTTCAACTAATGCAGAGTTAAGGGAGACAACCTCGAGGTCTTATGCAACCAACGTGATCACGCGCCAGGGTTTCAGGAGCTCCGACAAGTAGGGTTGGTCGTTGGTAATTCATGTTGTCTTAATCATATTTCCTTGATCATAGTCCTCTTTGCCACCTCTTATACCATTCCAATTGCCTGTACCAAATCCAATTGCACCTATAAAGGTACCATAATGTTGTAGGTGACAATTTTTACTAGTCTTGATTGAGAAGGTACCCCAAGGTGATATATGATGTCTCCTACCTATATAATCATGCTATGGTTGACATGTTATGTTGTTTTGAATTCAAGAAAACAATAATGACAACAATTCTCATAATGGATCTATAATGCAAAAGAAGCCTCCTGTCATAAACTGAGAGATGAATGGATGAAAAATAACTCTAGTGGGGACGATGAAAAAGGGGATGGATAGTCAAAGTAGCTTGTGCCTCAAGCTTTGTAATGAGGGAAAGGTATGTTGTTGAAGGAGCAGATGATTCTGCCTCTATTTGATACAATCAAACTGCTCTAATTGCCCTGTAGTCTGCCCCCTGTTGAAGAATGTAACTAGTGCTAGTCTTCATAATTGTATTTGTCAAAAAAAAAGAAAAATAATGTTTATTGTAAAAGAAAAATATTTTTGAAGCAATGGTTTCATGCTCTTTTTTTTTATTTTCTAGGTCATAGCCTCCATTGAAGGCTTCTAGGTTTTGTCAAGAGCCAAAAGAGTCTTTGTCACATTTATTAGACCCTTCTTGGGTGTTTGTATCATGTAAAGAAAATTATTCTTGAGTCAAAAGTGTCATTTGTTACCTCCTCACCAAGTCAGCCCTATCCTGATGAAGTTGGCTTAGATTAGGGTTGTTTGACCTAGCAGAAGCACTATAAATAGAGGCATCTCGACTCATTTGGAGATGCACAATCACAAGTTCAGTCTACAAGAGAAACAGGATGAAAAAGAGAGTGAATTGCAGGAGAAGAAGACCTAATTCAAGGAAGAAGCTAAATCGAAATTTGGAGCATCTCTCTCTCACACAAGAGCAAGTTTTCTAGGGTTTATGTGCAAGTTGCAGGGGCCAAAATTTCTGTTGTAACTACAAGTCTGAAATTTCGTAGCTGGGGTACCAAAATTTTCAATCGAAAACAATATTTGAGGAGTTGACACTTGGAGGATTGGCAGAGTTTGTCTACATAAAGGAAGGGCTGACTTGGTGATTGGAGAAGAGTTGAACTAGGTTTTCCCCTAGATAGGGGTTTTTCCCTCGTTGAGTGCCTATATCTTGTGTTTCTTGTTCTTGTGATCTTCATACATTTTGACTTGGAAATTTCTCGATGAAATATAACATAATTAAGAAGTTAAAGAATCCAACATACATCACAAGTAATTATCAAGGAAAAGAGGAATCAAACCCTAGTATCTAAATGCATTGATTTCTCAACATGGTATCAGAGCTAAGGTGATGAAAGGACTATTTGAAGATAGCTTTATTGGCTATCATTTGAAGGAAGGAAAGCAATCTTGGAAGAAAATATCACTTTGTTAATGGAAAGTTGTTTGAAGATGGAACTCAATCTCTTGAAAATTGCAAGAAGCTTTGTTGGAAGATTCATATACAATTTATCTAGGGGAGTCAAGGGTGGAGATTTTTGGCTATACTTACAAGTACACTTGATGATGAAAATGCATGGGTTATTTATAGTGGATCCTCAAGACACATGAGAGGAGAAAGTGGATAACCACATACTCTAGCAAAGGGGTCATCATAACATGCAGTGGAACTTGAGACAACAACAGTTATGTAGTCAAGGGCCTTGGATCTACATCATTAGAGCTAGAAAGTAGATGAAAGCTACATCTCAACAACATTCTCTATTTCCCAGGTCTAAAAAAGAATTTATTTTCCATTTCTTGTTTAGAAGACAAAGGAGATAGAGTTGTTCTTGTAGATGGTAAATTTTTGGTTTAGGGAAAGGATTCTAGCTTTCAAAAGGCAACAATTATTGGGATTCAAGAAGGAAGATTATATAGGGTTATAATACCATCTCCTTAAGCCTTTGTTCACATGGATATTAGTCTCATTGAACTTTGGCATAGAATATGTGGACACGGTCACTACAAGATAATACCCTCTCTAAGTCAAATGGTGAAGGGCATCCCTAACATCAAGGAGGACCATGAAGGATTTTGCAAGGGATGTAATTTGGGAAATAATACTAGGAAGCCTTTAACAAGTAGTGATACAAGGTATAAAGAAATTCTATACCTCATTGATTTCGGTGTATGTGGACCTATGTCTGTTAAATATATTGGAGGCCCCCTATACTATGTGACCTTCATTGATGATCACTCTAGAAATACATGGTTCTATATTCTCGAGTCAAAGGATGAAGTATTTGAAAAGTTCAAGGAATTTATATCTGAAGTGGAAACCCTAACCAAAAGAAAGATAAAGATCCTTAGATCAGACAATGGGGATGAATATACATCTAAAGAAGTTGGCATTAAGATGGAGCTCATAGTTCCCTACAATCCCGAACAAAATGGAGTAGCAAAAAGGAAGAATAGAACCATTGAAGAATGCATTAGAACTATGACATTGTATCAAGACCTACCAAAACTTGTATGGGGAGAAGAAGCCATGAAACAATATACATAAAAAAAATAGAAGTCCCCATTGAATCCTTGATAATGTGATATCAAAGGAAGAATACTTAAGAAGGAACCACATGTAGACCATCTCCGAAGCTTTGGATGTCCTACATACATTCATGTTCCAAAAGACAAGTGAAATAAGTTAGACTCTAAAAGTATGAAAGGTATATTCGTTGGATATATCCTTTCATCAATGGCTTATATAATCTACAACAAATACGAAAGACAATTTGAAGTTAGCATAGATGTTATATTTGATGAAAATCACACCTATAAAATATCCAAGGATATACTTCTTGAATCTAATGAAGAAGATGCACCACTATTTGAACAAGCACAATAGCATGACAAGTCTCCTACAATTCAAGAAGAAGAAAGACTAAGTGAACCTATTCAACCTACAATCATCCCTGAAACAAAGAAGAGGCCAAATTGGTTAAAAGATACACTTGAAGATATCGAAAGACATGGAGCAGCAAAAGGAACTTTTAGAGAAAGAAAAATATCGAAAATATACTCAGGATATGTAACATACATGAAAAAATTAATTGAAGAAAAACCAGCTACCTTTGAAGAAGTTTCTCATCAAGAAGAATAGAAGAAAGCAATGTAAGAAGAATATCAATCTATCATGAAGTATGGAGTTTGGGAAATCGTTCCTAGACCTAGTGAAAAATCTATTGTCACTTCAAAATGGATTTACAAGACCAAACATGTCCTTGATGGAATCATAGATAAATTATAAAGAAAGATTTGTTGCAAGGAGTTTCTCTCAAAAAGGAAGGAAAAGACTATGAAGAAACATTTGCTCCTAATACTAGATACACTAGTATTAGATCTTTAGTTTCTATAGCAGTGACTATGAGATGGAATATCCATGAAATGGATTCCAAAACAACCTTCCTATACGGAACCGTAGATGAAGAAGTATATATTGATCAACGGGAAGGCTTTGAGATAAATGGCAAGGAAACTCACTTTTGCAGATTAAAGGAAGCTCTATATGGATTGAAACAAGCTCCTAGGTCGTGGTATACAAGAATGGATGTCTATCTTCTAAGGATTCGTTTTGTCAAAAGTTTTGTTGATGAAAACCTATACATCAAGATATTGAAGAATGAACCAGTTATTATATTGTTATATGTGGATGATTTATTTGTTACATGTGTAGAGCAAAGAATTCTAGAATGTAAGAAAATGTTTGCAGCAAAATTTGAAATGAAATATATGGGACTCATGCATTACTACTTGGGCTTGGAAGTTTGGCAGAAACTCGGTGAGATATATTTTGGTAAAGGAAAGTACATAATCAATATGTTACAAAAGTTTTGTATGATGGATTCCAAGCCTATGACTACTCCCATGATCACAAATCTAAAGAAGTTGAAAAATCTGACTCTAGTCTTGTTGATCCTACAAGTTATTATAAGTTAGTGGGATCTTTAATGTACTTAGTGAATGCTTGACCTGATATATGCTTTGTTGTAAACGTTCTGAGTCAATTTCAGTTGGAGCCTTGTCATGACCATTGGATAATTTCCAAGAACATTTTAAGATACTTACGTGCAACTATTCATCACTGCCTAAAGTTCGATGAGAAGGAAGTTAGATTGATAGGTTTTATTTATTCCAACTAGGGTGGAAGTGAGACAGATGGAAGAAGTACTACCAGTGGTTGTTTCAGTTTGGGATCCATAATGATTTCATGGATGAGTAGAAAACAAGATCCTATTGCTTTAAGTAGTGTTGAAGTCGAATATGTTGTTGCATGTGAAGTAGGAAAAGAAGCAGTTTGATTAAGAAAACTCTTATCATATTTGTTTGGAGGGACACTAGATCCTACAGTGATAAATTGTGATAACCAAAGTAGCATCAAGATGTTTGAAGACCCCTTGTTTCATGCCAGGACAAAGCATATTAACAACAAGTACCACTACATTAGATGTTTGGTGTAGGATGGGGTCATGAAAGTACAATATATTGCATAGATGAGCAGGTAGATGACGTGTTGATGAAGTATATTCCAAATAAGAAGTTTGAATATTTATGAAGCATGATTAGATTGGCTGATATTACAAATTTAGTAATTACGGAGAGATGAAGCATCTTGGGGCAACAAGATGCTTGGGAGGACATCTAGTCGGCCTATGATGATGTCTAGATCTCAAAGTAGGGAAGGTATTGTTGGTCTTGTGGAGCTCCAACCTTGGATACGATACCTAAATCCCTCGGTTGGTGTTAGAGCTAAACCATGATAGTACAGATATAGGCTAAAGCTTGGAACACACCTTAGCCCCACTCAGTTAGATACCTTGGTCAGTTATCTAATCTAGAGCATTGTGTGTGCTATAACTATTCATATATTATGTCGTTTTGCGTTCATCCATGTACCTATGTATATATGTAATTATGAATACCTCCCTAGTTAAGAGGGAGTGTTGAAGAATGTAACTAGTGTCAGTCTTCATAATTGTATTTGTCTAAAGAAAATAAAAAGAAATTTTATTGTAGAAGAAAAATATTTTTGAAGCATGGGCTTCATGCTCTTTTATTCATTTTCTAGGTCACAGCATCCATTAAAGGCTTCCAGGTTTTTCCAAGAGTCAAAAGAGTCTTTGTCACATTTATTAGACCCTTCTTGAGTATTTGTACCATGTAAGGAAAAATACTTGAGTCAAAAGTGTCATTTGTCACCTTCTCACCAAGTCTACCCTATCCTAATGAAGTTGGCCTAGATTAGGGCTATTCGACCTAGCGGAGGCACTATAAATAGAGGCAACTCGACTCATTTGGAGACACACATTCACAAGTTCGATCTACAAGAGAAAGATGACGAAAAAGAGAGTGAATTGTAGGAGAAGAAAGCCTAATTCAAGGAATAAGATAAATCGAAGCTTGGAGCATATCTCTCTCACACACATGCGATTTTTCTAGAGTTTTTGGGCAAGTTGCAGGGGCAAAAATTTCTACAGTAACTGCAGGTCTGAAATTTTGTAGCGAGAGGGCTGAAATTTTGGATTGAAGCATTATTTGAGGAGATGACACTTGGAGGATTTGGCAGAGTTTGTCTACATAAAGGAATGGTTGACTTGGTGATTGGAGGAATTATTTTTCTATGTCAAAATGGTCTTGGATTGTCTCATTTTGATTTAATCTACTAGTGGAATAGTTGGACTGGGTTTTCCCCTAGATAGGGGTTTTTCCCTGACTGAGTGCTTATATCTTGTGTTTCTTGTTCTTGTGATCTTCAAACATTTTGATTTGGTAATTTCTTGATGAAATATAACATAATTAAGAAGTAAAAGAAACCAACATATATCACAAGTAACTATCAAGTAAAAGAGGAATCAAACCCTAAGATCTACATGCATTGATTTCTCAACACCCCCCTTTTATTCAGACCTTGAAATGAAGACTAAATGATAGAACCATAAACAAGAGTCTTCACTTTAACCCAACACACAATTCTATCCTAATTGTGTGAATGATTGTATTTAAGTCGAACACAAAGGAATCACTAGATTATTGGCCAATAAGGTTCACTATTAACCAGTGTGAGGTTGCTCACTGTTAATGTGAATGAGAGCCAAGGTGCCTCTGGTACATCTTGTTGGGCATGAATAAATGTGTTTATGTCGAATTTCCAACAAGATCTAGTGAGCATGGGACCACTTGATCGATAATAGGACCACTTGCATTTTAACACCAGTGATTTTTGGAGGTTTGTGGTCATAATGAGATTTGAACTTTGAGTAATAATATTTTCACTAGGATAGGAAGCACTATGGCAAGCAAGATCTCATGTTGCTTATCATGGGTTGTGCATTTTTGTTTTTCGATATATATAAAGAACCACCCACCTTTTGGACTTGATATTATTGACCTTTGAGGAAGTTATGCTATTTGATCAAGTACTAGAGTGCATGCATCAAGGAGGCCTCTCTTGTGAAGTTTCCTTGATTGGATATCCTATTTTTATCTCTAGCTAGAGCACATGACATGAGGATATATTTTTGTGGTTGAGAAAGGTATTTTTAGGGAAGTACACTTGTTATTTTCATCTTGAGAGGAGAATTGTATGGCATGGGGAGCTATTTTTATGGATGAGGAAGGTGTTTTTAGGGAAGGATGCCTGTTATTTTCATCCTAAGAGGAGTGCATGGTCTTGGAAAAGGCTTTATGGAGGATTTAACTAGTTTCCTTAGCCTATTCTTACTATAGGATGGTGCAAATAGCTTGGAGGATAGTATAATTGAGTTAGGCTTGCTTTATTTTAGATTATTTTCCTCTTATGAACACTTGTGCCCTCTATGGAGGAGTTATCTTTGGCATGTTGCATCCTTAACTTCTAATCATAACTAGTGATACTTTTGTACACTTCAATGCCTATTGTATAAAGGTGGGGGTAGGGTGAAGAAGGGTTCAATGTTATTATTGAGAAATAAATTTACTTGAGTCTCTTGCTTTTCACACTCGTTTATTGTTGGATTAATTATGAAAGGACATTGTCATCATTGAGAAGTAGAAATTTATTGTATTATATTCATGTGATTACATTCCTTAATACTAGTGTAAGAAAGAGGTTGAATGCCCCCAAGGAGCTCTTGTAGTGAAATTGATATTCTTCCAAACCTTTACTTACTACTTTGGAAATAAAGGTAACATCTATTCATTTGATACATTTTATGGTTTACTGTGTTTCTTATTGTACTTTGATCTTTTGAATTGATTAATAGTGGGAAGTACCCCCCTTATTATTTTTTGACAATCCACAATCTCTTAAATTCAAGGCACTTAGGTCACTATTCATAATTTTGTTATTGTGCATCCACTAATTTTTCTTTTCTGCACATATATCTTCTCTTTTAGAGGAAATTTTTCATGGTATAACAATAGATTTCAATGCTTCCCAAGATTACAATCATCTTAAAGTAGCTTTTCTTGTTGTTTTGTGCATTTAATTGCAAATTACAAGTCTAAATTTTATAATTACAGTGAGATTTTATTACAATGTGGTAACATTTTTTTTCATTCCTAGGGTTCACACTTCATTTACAAAATGAATAGATATCTCCCCTTTTGGTTAGCAAGCAATGATCCAAAGTGCATGGGGACTATATGAGGTAGCACTATACAATCTCTAAACTGCCTTGTTGTCCTTATAGTTTCAAGTAGTAATAGAACCCGTTGACACTCAAGGATGAGCTCATCGTTGTGCTCAAATGATTTATGCAATCTTTAGTAAAAATCATTAATAAATTTTCCAAAATGCCATATAGGATACATTGAGGTATCAGTCCCCATGGTTGGTTGGGCCATCTCCCCAAGAAAAGCCAAAAAAATTCCCTTGTGCCCTTGAAAGATAGTTTCCTTTCTTGCCATTGAATTGGATGGTCACATAGAGTGTTGGTAGAATAGAAAATCATGTATTCCTTAGGTTGCGGTGGAGCGAGTAAAAAATATTTCACAAGGAAATCCTATGAAATTATCCCTCAATAAGAACATAATAAAGATGTATATGATGAATATGATGAATATGGGTAGTTAGTTGTGGTGTTTGTTCACCACATGTGTAATAGTCTCATTCATAGTGGTAGGTTGTGCAAAAACTTGACAAGAAACAAAAGTTAGGGTTGGTTCAACACTAACTAGTGTTGAAAGGGTCACCAAAGTGCCCACGAGGAAGTGAAATTCATACATATGCTCCTTCCAATCTTCTTTAGGTTTAATAGAATAATTTGAATTGGGATAAGCAAGAACACAAAAAGAACTTGGTGTAAATATTTTTCTCCTTTGTTCAAGTTGTTGAAATCAATCAAATCAAAGTTATTAGAATGGGGCTAGTAATAGGATTCTCACTCAATTCCCTTAGGCCTAATGGTCTTTGTCTAATAACAGTGATTATATTCTTTTCCCTTGGAGGTGGGTCCAATTCCATCCAAGATATGTCTTTATTGTCAATTTTTTCTTTAATTCAACATTATACATCATCCCAAGAAGCACTCCAAACTAGTATGAAGAATCTTTTCAAATGAAGATGAGCACTTAGTTCAAAAACTCCAATCAATCGAAGGGTGTTAGACAAATTGTAGGTGGACCTCATAAAATAGAAATTAGAGGGACCTAGCTCTATTATTATGAGTGGTGGGTTAGTGGGTCCATGCTCCATCCATATTACAGTGTATGAAACTAATTGATTTAGGACAAAAAAACAATTTAGGGAAAAAGGTCAATTCTAGATGGGACTAGAAATTTTTGGTTTAATGATACGATTTAGATTGAAGATGGTATAAAACCAATCTAGCCAACCAATTCAATCATTTTTAGTTTAGTTCAAATAACAATGACTTATATTTATGTTCAAGGCTCCCTAGTTAAGCTTGATGGAGTGATGTCTAAGACATAGATTTTTGAAGTGGAATTTACAAGGTGCACATTTTGCACCTCATGTACTCTTATAGAAGATCCTATAACACACTACTATCAACAATGGGTATTTGGAAACATAACCATTCTCGTAAGGAGATTAATTATAATGCAAATATGATAGTACAATAACAATAGTGTAAGTACACAAATCTGACTATAAAAATGTGTGTGTGGAATTGAAAAAGGTGTTCTTATTAAGATAAAATTTAATCTAAATCTTGGCTAAGAGATCATTTTAAAATAACAAAAAAATGAATCGGTAGGCTAGAATCCTTCTAATCATTAATAGACCCCTTATTGTATGTTTACATTTATCTACTTACTCTTACATATTCTCTTAATATTGAGTTAATGGGGTATAGATACAAAATCAAGTGAAAATAAGTCAATTTAAGGTTTATTCTTGAGATCACAAGTTGACCCAATACACTGCATACATATAATGAATATATAATTAAACAAGTCCACATAGTGGCATCACTTGCCCCATCCTTTGGACATTTTAGATTCAAGGAAAATATAGTATGAATGTTCAAATATTTAGCAAATTTGTCGAATATGTGATTTATATATTCTCCAATGCTAACAATTCTCATAAGAAAAAGGAAAAAGGAAAAAATCCAAGGTAGGCCCTGAAGCATCTTAAACAAAATATGTGGATGATTGTCATCTATAATAGTGTATGCATCTACCTTGCCTCACACATTATGAACAATAATAATTTTTGCATTGTAGAAAGAAAATAATTATGGTTGAGGAAGAAGATAGATTTTGAAAAAACTCAACTTGCAACTTAGAAGTTTGAATTATCAATGAAACTGGATCATAAACAATACCATTTATCTAATTGTCCATTAATATAGTTTCCTAATTAATAAATATACATGTAGATGTATCGTTGGTTGGTTGGAGTGCTTGCTTCACCATTGAATTAATGTAGTAGATTGAAAATTGTACTCCTCAATAAATGAATCAACTTATGATATTACTCTAGTCGAGACTTTGGCATAAATAACATGGAAATAGGTAGGTGCTTTGAAGTTATGGCTTTAGATTATCCTTACTATTTTTTTATTTACTTGAATATCTTATTCTTCTAGCTGCACATGCATGAGTAACATGGGGATAAGATGACTTCTGCATGACATTGAAGAGGACAAAGTGGTAATCAAATTCTCAAGAGCATAACCTTCACACATGGGATTGGAATGGGGGTACTCTTTTTTTGTCAAGAATATCTTACTGAGATTTACAACATTGGAACAATGCTTTCCCACTACATTAGACTCACAAAAATGCTACAAAATATCACCACAATCCATTCACACGAGGGGAGACCTATGTGGATGGTATGAACTTGTAAATATGGAGTTGATATCTAAAAACAATATGGCATTTTATACATTCACTATAGTTGGTGCATATGTAGCATGATAGATTTAGTGTGGTGATGGGGTGATCTCGATGTCCTCCTCTTACTACCTTTATTTTTATGTCCCCGCCATTATGATTTCCATTGAACAACAACAATAACATAACAAATATAATATATTTTTAAAATGAATTAGATCCTAAATTATTAGACTTTCACATCAATAATATTTGAAAATATATATATATATAAACATAAATTGTTATACTATATATAACTAATATATCGATAAATATGAGAATTACTTATTATATAATAATTGAGAAAAATCATTATAATGAAAAAGTTACAACTAAAGTAATAGGGAAAAGTTACAATGATTTGGATTGAAGATGTTGTAAAACTAATTTAACCAGCCAATTCAACCATTTTTAGTTTGGTTCAGATAACAATCACTTATATTTATGTTCAAGGTTCCCTAGTTAAGCTTGATGGAGTGAAGTCTAAGACATAGAGTTTTACAGTAAAAGTTACTAGGTGCACATTTTCTACCTCATGTACTCTTATAGAAGACTCTATAACGCACCACTGAGTCAACAATGGGTATTTGGCGATGGAACCATTCACGTAAGGAGATTAATTAAATAACAATAGTATAAGCACAAAAATATTTAACTAGAACTATATATATATATATATATATAATATATATATATATATATATATATATATATATATATATATATATATATATATATATAATGTTCTTATTAAGGTATAACTTAACTGGGATCTTAGCTAGAAAAAATCACTTTAAAATAACACAAGAAGGAATTGGTAGGCTATAATCTTTCTAATCATTAATAGATTATCTACTCTGGCTCTTACATCTTCTCTTAATATTGAGTTAATGGGGTATAGATACAAAATCAAGTGAAAATAAATCAAATTAAGGTTTATTCTTTGGATGACAAGTTGACCTAATACATTGCATACATATATAATTAAACAAGTCCACATAGTGGCATCACTTGCCCCTTTTTTTGGGCATTCTAGATTCAAGGAAAATATAGTAGGTTCATGTTTAAATATTTAGCAAATTTGTCTAATATGTGATTTCTATGATTCACCAATGGTCACCATTCTCATCATTAATCATTAAGAGAGAACAAAAAATAAAATCCAAGGTAGACCTTGAATCATCTTAAAGTAGATATATGTGAATGATTGTCATTTGTAAAAGTGCATGCATCACTTTGCCTCACATTATGAATAATAATAATTTTTGCATTGTACAATGACAATTATGGTTGAGGAAGAAGATAAATTTTGATAAAAATCAACTTGCACTTTAGAAGTATGAATTATTAATGAAATTACGTCATAAAGAATACATTTTATCTAATTGCCCATTAATATAGCTTTCTAATTAATAATTGTACATGTATGTATCTTTGGTGTGAATGCTTCAACACTGAATAAGTGTAGTAGATTGAAAATTGCATTCTTCAATAAATGAATCAACTGATGATATTACTCTAACCGAGACTTAGCATAAATAACACAGAAATAGGTAGGTGCTTTGACGTTAGAGTTTTGGATTCTCCTTGCTATTTTGTTATTTGCTTGGAAATCATATGTTTCTAACTACACATGCGTGCGCAACATGGGGATAAGATGGCTTCTACATGGCATTGAAGTGGAAAAAGTGGACTCCCAAAAAATGCTACAAAAGGTCACCACAATCCATTCACGAGGGAAGACATGTGTGGATGGGATGAATTTGTAAATATGGGGTTAATACCTAAAAACAATATGGCCTTTTCCACAATCACTATAGTTGGTGCCTATGTAGCAAGATAGAGTTAGTGTAGGGATGGAGTGATCTCCATGTCCTCCTCTTACTAACTTTATTTCTATGTTTCTATCACTATGATTTACATTCAACAACAATGGTTACCTAACAAATATGATATCTTTTTAAAATAGATTACATCCTAAATTATTAGATTTTCACATCAATAATTTTGAAAATTATATATATATAAACTGATTTACTATATATAACTGATATATTGATAAATCTAAGAATTACTATATATATAATAACTATGAAATTTTATTATGATGAAAAACTTACTACTGAAGTAAAGAGAAAAGTACATCTATAAATACAACATTAAGCACATCTATAAATACAACATTGGGTTTGTATTTTATATATATATGTAATCATCAAATTGTTTGTTATTAAATACTTTCACAAATTATATATATAACTAATATACTGATAAATATGAGAATTACTATATATGATAGCTGAAAATACAATTGAAGTATATCTATAAATACACCATTGTATTCATTTAAAAACAAAAACAAAAACAAAAAACAAAAAATAAAAAACCTTAAATTGTCTGTTATTAAATACTTTGATTGTAAAATACAGCTAAAATTTTAGTTCTCTTCCCAAAAAAATAATAAAACAAAATAATTATGTTGTCAAATGTATCTATTGAAATATAATTTTAAAAGAATATAAAATATAAAAATCAGTTGAATAATTTATACCATACCATATGTAACAGATGTATTGCAATCAACATAAATTTATTGAAATTTTATTAATTATGAAAAAAAATTAAACATCTTTATTGTTTAAAGATTTTAAATTTAAATAAAATTGTTTATATTATAATAATTAATTTTTGCTATTATATTATTTTTTAATATAAGTTATTTTCAATTTTAAATCGGTACTTCAGTTGATTCCAAAATTAGACCTCATTTTTTAAAAATACAATGAATATATAAAAAATAAATGTCATTGTAGCGAAAATGAGGTCTCCAAGCTATCCTTATATCTTGGAGCAAAATACTCAAGTCAAATGACTCTTAGTCTCGTTGCTCCCAGGGTCCGCAGAGTGCATTTAACTGGCAACTCGCAACTCAACTGAGCGCGTCGTCATTGGTAGCGAAGAATATCGGTGGTGGTGATTTCAAGATGTCAAGTAGCAGGATGATGTTGGGGATGAGTGTGGAGGTGCGGAGTAACGAGTCCAGGTATCGTGGTGCTTGGCTGCAGGGAGTGATGGTGGCCATCTATGGGCCACCTGGGCGAGAGCGTCGTTGCAAGATACGCTACCAACAAGAACTTCAATTCCTCATGGACAACGGGCAACCCTTGACAGAAGATGATGTGTCATATACCCAAGTCAGACCCATTCCTCCCCTCTTGTCAGAAACACGCTCTTACTCTGTTGGGGATATTGTTGAAGTTTATGACGATCATTGCTGGTGGTCGGGCTCCGTCATTAAAGTGTTTCATGCTGCCGAGTGTTTCTTAATTCATAATCCTCAGACCGGCTGCTACAACAAATTTCCTCTCTCCAAACTACGCCATCCTCTACAATGTTCCAAAGGAAGTTGGTCGCTGTTGTACCCGAAGGTGACACCTTTATTGCGATTATAGTTTCATATCATTTTTCTTCTTTTCTGTTATCATTTTCCTCTCTCCAAACTACGCCATCCTCTACAACGGTCCAAAGCAATTGGTCGCTGTTGTACTCAACGTTGCACCTTTATTGCGATTATAGTTTCATATCATTTTTTCTTCTTTTCTATATTATCATTTCTCCGGTGATGAACTTCATATGATATAGAGTTCCCATTAGAATCAATAATTTGTTTCTGCGGTTAATTAATGGTTTTTTATATTCATTTTCTCTTTTAATTGTTTCCAATAGAAAGAGGATGATTTGAAGTGTTCGAGTAATCCAGAATTATCAGGATTTTTATATTCACATTCTCTTTTACTTGTTTCCAATAGAAAGAGGATGATTTGAAGGGCTGGAGTAATCCAGAATTATCAGGATTTTTATATTCACGTTCTCTTTTACTTGTTTCCAATAGCCAGAGAATGATTTGAAGTGTTCGAGTAATCCAGAATTATCAGATCGCTTTTAAGTAGTTTTGTAAACATATGGTTCAAACTATGACTTCATGATTATTAGGGATGATTTGAAGTGTTCGAGTAATCCAGAATTATCAGATGGCTTTTAAGTAGTTTTGTAAACCTAGGGTTCAAACTATGACTTCATGATTATTATGCACCTATGAGGTTCAATACATTAACGTCCACCTGGGTTTCAAGAGAACTTCGAAATATTCTTGTTTCTTGTTTCAAGTTGAACTAGGGCTTTAAAAAATGATGAGGATATGTGCATTTATGCAGACTTGGCATTGATTTATCCATTAATGAACTTTTGTTTTCAAGAATTAATGAGCTTTTGTTTTCAAGAATTTTTTCAAAGAGGCGTGTTTTCATCTCGGTTGCAAGAGAACTTTGAAATATTCTGGTTTCAAATTGAATTTTGAGGGCTTTAAAAATGGTGGGGATATCGTGCATTTATGCAGACGTCACACTGATTTATCCATGACATTAATCAGCTTTTGTTTTCAATATTTTTTTAAAGAGGTAGGGTTTAGAAGATTTTAAATAACTGTTTTTGAATTAATTTATTGAATTTCAGATCCAAATCATGACCTTCCACTTATTATACAAGTGGGAGGGTCCAATATATCATCCTTTATGTGCCTAATAATTATGAAGTCCGAAGTGGCATTTGAACCCTAAATTTTACAAAGTCAAAATCAAAGTCGATGCCTATTTACTTTTTCACCTAGTTTCAAACTTTCTAGAAAACTTTGAAACATGTAATACATTTTCTTTCGAGTTGAATTCTGTAGAATATAACAATGATATTGTCCATTCTCACAAATTTGAAACTCAGTTGCATCTGTGTACACAATGGGCATCAAACATACAAGTATGGTTGATTATGCTTACTACGTTGTAGATGGGTTCATATTTCCATATCCCTGCCTTGTGTATAAACATTAATCCTTGCCTTGTAAGGGGAATGTAATTCTCTTCAACTACGTGTGCAGTGTAGGAGAGATGGATGATTTAATTCCAAAATTATAACCCACTAAAAAAATTCCTACTTTTACTAATTCTCTCTCAGAACTTGTATTATTATGTTTACTAATTCTCTCTCAGAACTTGTATTATTATGTTTCCTAGTGAACTCAGGAGGACCTTTAGTCCCTCCATAATACAATGGCTAATGTATTATTTCTTGTGTCTTGTAGCATTCAAGGGATGTCATCTATGATGGAAACTGTCCCATGGCTGAAAATAGTGAGCAATCTTCTGTTGCATCATGTCCTGGGGATATGCAATCCCAAGAGCAACCTGAAGAAGAAGTGAACAAGCAGAGAAGACCATGTGGCTTGGTAGGAACTAGGGTACCACAGAACACTCAAGAATGCTCAAATTTCCTTAATGCTAAGCGAGTTGTCAAAGATTCAAGACGGTCCAAGTCCTTTGGAACTGGATTAAAGAATGTTGAAGCCCATCCTTTGAAAGGAGTCAAAAGGCCGTATGTCCCTGATGACAGAAAAGATGGAACATTCAATGGATTAAAGAATGCTGAAGCGAATTCTCCTGCCTGTCCTTCGAAACGAATTAAAAGACCGTATGTCCATGATGACAGAAGAGATGGAACAATTAGTGGCATTCAAAATGAAAAATGTGATAATGTCAAAAGGTTTACGCGTGGAGATTCCGCAGAAGCCATGGAGCAAAGGATAAAAACACATGAGATGGAGTTACTGGCATATCGTTCTGTGCTAAAGGCCTTTTACGCTCAGAATCCAAGTTCCTTAAGCTTGGAATGTCATTGTTTGCTGACCAACCTCCGTATTCAATTCCACATTACCAGCGATGAAAATACACGCGAGTTGAAAAGAGTCACTTCTCAGTCCTAATATCCGATGTTCGCATCTTGTAAAAATGCATTTTATTAGTATGTCAACATCAGGGAGCCAAAACATTTTCATGGCTCCAGTCAGCTTTCAAACTATTGATTAATAATAAAGCTGAGTACATTCAGAAAATTGGACTCCGAATCTAAAGCCCTTGTGTGGTCTTTTATTTGACATGATTTCAAGATGTCCACAATTCAGTCGAATTTCTTCTGGTGGGGATGCACATTTTCGTGGCAATTGAGTTTAAATATACCATGAAAATTAATTTGGAAGTCAGGCTTAATCAAGAGTTCAAAGTATAAAGGATGTTAACTCGCTCAATAGTCTATGAAAAGCTCTTTATGTCATAATACATCATTCCAGAAGAGAATTCAAATTTATAAATTTTATTAAAACTTTTATATTGAAAATATAATTAATGCAGGAAGCATCTGACTTCATTTACATTGATAGTGAAACCCTATCAAACAAAGTTCGGTTTCTTTGGTCCACACACCTAATTACCTTTAAATTTATTATCCTTCCCATGAAGTATTCTCGCTGAAAAGTGTAAACAAAGAATGAGGCCCCATGTTCAGTTATTGGATGCCTGATTTGAATCCTTGGGCAGGCTCCTTTCTTGACTCTGCAATAACTACTTATGTTTTCTACTTCTTGTTCTGTGTAATGGGAAGGGCCAGCCACAAACAGTCAACTTTTTTTCTTACATAATATCTTAAATAACTTTGAAGATCCCAATACAAAACAGTACATACTTTAGGCAAACTAAATGCAAGTGGAGCCCAATCTGTCTGCAGCAAGTTTAATATGAGAATTAAGAGCAGTTGGTTTGTAAGACTTTTGATGCTCTAACAACAAATCTGATTCTCTCTATCTACCACTAGCTTTGTTGTTGCAGCTGACAGTATCCAAAATTATTTTCTGGGTTCTTAAGTGTAATCTACATTTAAGTTATTTGGCTTGAGATTCCTATATCAATTTATTCACCCAGTTTCAAACTATATTGTATTAATTTCTCATGCAATTGCAATATTGTTACTTGATAGTCTATAGTATATACACAGCTGCTGGTGCAGTTAAATCTTAACGCTTCTTCCTTTAGGAAGAATTTGTATATTTTGGATTGAAAATTGAGTTCAATATTGATGTTTGTGCTCTACGGTATGCTCAATGACACCAGGTTGTATAAGGAACGCAAGAAAATAACCTATAATACTACTCCCATAGAAGGTCACGTTAGTCTTGACAAGTTGGTTAAGTAATGTGGAGTTGTGACACTGTAGATTGGGCCATCTATGTAGAAAATAGTAGAGATGAGGAGGAAAACTTGGTTATGGTGGGATGTGGATTCATCATAAATTTTGTAGTTGTCTATAAATTACTTTTATGGTAAGCATCATTAGGACAATTTCTAAAGATACCACAATCCCTTTTAAAGGTAAGCATCATTAGGACAATTCCTTAAAAATGCCACAATCCCTTTTAAAGGACTTCTTGAATTGATTCATATAGACAGCAACATATGTGAGCCACTGCAAACTATATGGCATGCTGGTGCAAGGTACTTTGTTACATCCATTGATGATGCATCTGGTAGAATGCCAACTGCTTTTCTTAACAATAAATGAAAATTTTAGATACTTTAAAAGTATTTCCAGCTTTGGCTGAAAAGTAGACAGCAAAATCTCCCACGAAAATTAGTGTGACAATTACAACAAATACTTTTCTACTTTACTAAGTGATAAAGGAAAAGATGAAGCAAGATGAGCAAACCGAAGATATAGATTGTAAAATGTAAAGGTGAAAAACTTGCTCAAAAAACACAAGATGATATTTTCATTATCTTTAGGTTTGTTTTTATGCATACTCGAAACAGAAATTTGCACTTGATGGAAAGAACAGAAATACTTTAAAGGTGAAGGCCTCTCTTAGAAGAATGACACTAAAAGATGATGTCAACTATCTCTAAGCAAGTTACAAATCTAAGGTGCCATATAGATGTCGGAATTACAAACACACTAGATGTCAATTGCAATGTCTACTAGAGCATCTCACTAGGGACAAACCACTACAAGAGAAACTGCTAAATTATACACTTGAGATATACAATAAAATTCATGAAGGAAATTTAAGGTCCTTACCATATAATCCTCACTTAACAAGAATTTTTCCTTGATTTCTGTAATAAATAGAGAAGCCTATGCTTAAATGTGTATTGTAATATCCACTCAACCTGGAAAGACGCGCTCGCTTTTCTACAAAGTAGATGTATTGAAGTCTACCTATTTTTGGTGGTCCTTGTTTTGATATTTAGCAATACATCTTCTGGAAGAGGAGGTTGGAACTTGGAAATATGGAATTTTACGATGCCCATTGTTGCCTCCAAATAAGACCCCCAGTTCATCAACCACTGGCATGAGATGAATAATTTGAGCGATGAATCAAATGAGATTTGAGGGCTCGATGGCGACCGCTCTAAACAAGGGTTACAGTTAATCGCTACCCCTGCTCCTCTGTAACCGCCGGATCCTTGCAGACGTGCCGTCATTCTCCACTACTTGTTGGCTACCCTTCGTGCCTCCTGTTGTCATCGTCGTTTTCAGTTATCTCTTATCTCCAAGCCTACTACATCATGGAGGATATGGAATTAGAGAAGGTTGATTGTTCCGCTAACCCTAACCCCAATATCCCCATATTTCGAAGCCCTAACCCTACGTCGGCTATATTTGATCATCGGGAATCCTCTGTTTTGTTTCGCTACGTCTCTCTTCCCGTCGTGACCCTGCCCAAACCATATTCATTCAACCTCCCCTTCGCCACCCTCTCCATTAACTCCCCTGAGCTTGACTACCCTCCGCTCTCGCCGACGACCCTCCATCTACTTGCTGCTTGTTCTCCATCATCCCCACCCCACCCTTCGAACCCTCGCCTACGAAGGACCTATTACGCTCGTCGCCCTTTGCACCTGCATCTGGGATCAACCAAGTCGTCGTGCCCAAGCAGATCTTATCTGAGCCTAGTATCCCCTCCACTGCAGCGGCATCTTCCTCCTCCATCCCATCCGGTTGTTTTGAACCCCGATCATCAAGGTCTGGCACCTTGCGCAGAATCACCAGGAGAATCAGGGCTCTGCAGACCCTCTGCAAGACCACCCGACTGCACCGAGATTAGGCAAGCAGAAGATTAAGTGTGTGAAGGCCTCAAGAAAGGACCTCACCCTCAAATTTGGGGAAGGTTTGAACATGGGAGAGGTTGTCAACACGGCTGGTAAGGTTCTAGTGGGTAGGGTTCGGGGTCGTGCATACTCCGCGACGCAACTTAGCCTCTAGGTCAAGGAGATTTGGGGCAACATATTCAAAGATCTTACAGAAGTGCAGACCCTACCTCGTGGCTGGTTTGTGCTCCACTTCATGCAAGAGGAATACACCAGCGGGCACTTGCAAGATATTGGTACATTGAAATGGCCCCGGTCATGTTGAAGCGATGGAACCCACTTTTCGACCCTGAAAGAGAACAGATTGGGGCTGGACCATTATGGGTTAGATTGCCTAGACTCCCGCTGCAGTATTGGTCCGAGGATGTGTTTGTCCATATTGGGAACGTGCTGGGTACCTATTTGGACTACGATAGATCCTATATCCAATCCAAGAACAGGTCTCTGGCACACATACTAGTACACCTGGATACGAGAGAAGGATTAGAGGAGAAACTCACTCTACAATGGAAGAATTTCACCAGGATTCAAATCCTGGACTATGAAGGAGTCCCTTTCAGGTGTTGCAGGTGCCACAAAGTTGGACACTTATTCAAGGAATGCCCATTGGTGCAAAGGGACTTGGACCCTCCAAAAGGACCTAAAGGTGACACTGCTAAGGCTCCTGCATCCGTTCCAAGGTCGTCTCCTCCGGCTGCCTCATCAATACACAGGAAGGGGTCTTCAATTCATCTGCCAACTACAAGTGCTCCTCGTCCTCCCTCCCCGTCGATGACCTGATCAAGGGCTGCTGCTAAGGCTACTCGCTCCTCAGGTACTCCTCCTCTCCCTGACTCCGTTTTTGTTTTTTCTTCTGCATGTTCTGCACTGCATATGCACTCTGCAACTGCATTAGATCAAGATTTCATCCCGTCCTCCATCCCCTATCCCCTCAACTCACATCAATAGGTCCTCTCGACCATTCCCCCATCCTTCCCTCTTGATCCCTCTCCCTCCTCCGCTACTTTGCCTTCTTCCCTCGATGGTCCTCCCCACCCCCACAACCTCAAGCCCTGCCTCCCCCTCTCAGAGACCGACCCTGTATCCTCTGGTTTGGGTCTGACTCCCCCATCTCATCCCCCCAAATCCATCAGAGGCTGTAAATCCCATCTATCTAAAGCCATCCTATTAGACGGGGCGGAAGTGACTTCGAGCAGACAATCATCACTTGATTGGGTTCTTAGAGCTCTGAACACCCTTCCTAAATCACCCCCATGAAGTGGCTCTCCTTTAATTGCAGGGGGCTAGCTAGCTTGCCCAAAAAGCTAGCCCTAAAACGACTTTTTGAATCTGAGATTGTAGACATAATTTTCCTCCAAGAAACTTTGGGTGAGGCTGACCTTACCTCCCGTATTCTCCGCTCCGTGAAGCCTGGATGGAAATTTCAATCCCTTGATGTCATAGGGAGATCTGGAGGATTGACCCTGGGATATAATCCCCGTTCTATTAACCTCAAGGCCTCCTGGGGTGAACCTAATTTTATTGGCATGGGCATTTTTTCATCAGAATTGGGGATGGATCTTCGTTTGATCAATGTAGATGGCCCTTGTCAAAATAGAGAGGCCTTCTGGAACCGCCTCCTCAACCTATCCCTCACTGCCCCGGGTAATCTCATAATAGGCAGTGACCTGAACTTCTGGTTAGGATTTGGGGAATCATGGGGGACAAATGCACAGGTGGATCCGCTCTCGGAGACTATGGAGATGCTACTCGAATAGCACCATCTAACAGATATTCCCATGGTAAAACCTCTCCCCACCTAGCGAAACCAGAGAGTTGGTGAGGCGGCTCTGGCTAGGACACTGGATCGATTCCTTATGAAGGATTCACTGATACAAAAACTTTCCTTATATACACAATGGGTTGGTTCAGGTGGTTTATCGAACCATTCCCCCATTTTTTATGGAGATCATTGGCCCCTCTCAGAAATCAAAGGCATCGTATAAATTCAACTCCACCTGGCTTTTGGACCCATCCTACATTCAAATGGTCTCTGATTTTTGGTTTTCCAACCCTCCATCCATGGGGAGAACTCTAGCAGAAGGTTTTTGCTCCAATCTTACAAAACTCAAGAGACTCTCCATAAATTGGGCTAAGGAAAAAACTAAGAGGGATGACCAAACCATCGATGATATTGAATAGTCATTGGCCACTCTTCTGGATGATCAGGGTCGGGGGTTCACTTCTGCAAAGGCAAAGACACAACTTATAAATTTGGAAAACCAAAGATCAAAAATCTTGAAGGAGAGGGAAGAAACTTGGCGGCTCCGGAGTTGAGGTGTCTGGTTAAAAGCAAGAGATGAGAACATCAAGTTCTTCCAAAACTTTTCCAAGGGAAGGAAGGTCACCAATACTATCTGGAATATGCCCATGGAAGACGGGGGAAACGACAACAACTTTTAATCAACTCTCCCACCTTGGGAACTCTCATTTCCGAAAACTCTTCAAAGCACCTCCTGGTGTTTCCCTCGCTGAAATTGTCAGAATCGCTGGACATTTCCCTAGATTTGTGGACGTGGACACAGCTGAGGAGCTCACATCCCCTGTCACTCAAGCAAAACTAGAAGGTACTCTGAAATGGTTCAAAAAATATAAGAGTTCAGGGTCGGATGGCTGGACAATTGAATTCTACCTTGTTTTTTATGAGATCATTGGACAAGACCTGCTTAAGGTGGTGGAGGAATGCAGGCCTACTAGGTGCTTGTATGAGGCCATTAACACCACTTTCATAGCCCTGATCCCTAAATCCGACTTCCCCATATCTTTCAATGATTTTCGTCCTATCTCCCTATGTAATTGTCTATATAAAATCATCGCCAAGATCCTTGCTAATCGACTCAGGCCCATCCTATCCTACCATATCTCCTCTGAGCAATTTTCTTTCCTCCAGAATAGACAAATCCATGAAGCAATTGGCACAGCCCAAGAAGCACTCCACTCCCTTAAAACTAAAAAGCTAAAAGGGGCAATTCTCAAAATTGACCTAGCTAAAGCCTTTGACCGGGTCAGCTGGCTATACGTTAAGAAGATCCTCACCCGTCTGGGATTCCCCCCCCCTTCATCCACTGGATCATGTGTTGTATCACCTCGGCAGCTTTCAGTTTTCTCATTAATGAATCTACATCACACTTCTTCCATGCTGAGAGGGGTCTTCGGCAAGGTTTTCCACTCTCCCCGCTCCTCTTTCTAATTGTCATGGAAGGGCTCAGCAGACTCATTGCATCGGCCAAGAGGGAAGGGTGACTACAAGGGCTTAAAACAAGTGACATTTGTTACCTCACTCATCTATTTTTCGTAGATGATGTCCTCATCTTCCTAAATGGAAGCATTCCGGACTCCTCTACCTTCCATGATATTCTCTCACTATTTGCCTTGGCTACTAGCATGGAAGCATTAGCAAATCACTCCAAGTCTACCATCACCCTTTCCAATACTTCACCCTCGAAAGCTAGATTCGCTCATCAGAAATTTCCTTTTCAAAGACATCATCTGGAGGATGGCCTCAAGTACCTGGGGTTCCGGATTAAGCCTCATTATTATAGAATAGCAGATTGGATATGGCTTGTTATTAAAATTGAAAAGCGACTATTAAATTGGAACCATAGATTCCTTTCCAGAGCTGGCTGATTAGTCCTCATCAAATCTATCTTGGAGGCTACCCCAGTTTATTGGATGTTGTTGGTTTCGATTCCTAAAGGAATACTTGCTCAAATTCAGAAGATCTACTGCAGATTCCTTTAGAACGGATATAAAGAGGGCAAACCATTTGCTTGGGTGGGATGGAAGCACATTGCCCTCTCCAAGAAGTGGGGAGGATGGGGGCTAAAGGACTTATCAATCTTTGCACATGCCCTTGCTGCCAAGATGGGATGGATCCTGCTCACATCGCAAAACCTCTGGACTTAAGTCTCCTATCACAAATACATTTGGCCTCATCATCTCATGGACTGGATTCGCTTACCCTCCTGGTCTCAAACAAAGGTATCTATGGTTTGAAAAGCAATTCTACATACCTTGCCTTTTATTAGAGAGGGCCTAGCATGGAGAATAAATAATGGCACATCGGCTCGTATAGGTATGGACCCATGGACAGGAGGGGGGAATATGTATAAATTACCACCAAGCCTCATCCTTTTTCTCAACCAAAGGCATATTAAGGTAATTGCTCAGATTGTTGATTTGGAGAACAGCTCCATCTTTGAACAGGCTTGGTTATCTGCTCCACACCTGGGCATCTCTGAACATTGGCTGCAGACTTGGGAGGGGTTTATTAACGCCCTGAAAGAAGCACATGTGCGCATCAAAGAAGGCCTTGATGAGCTTATCTGGACCCCGGCTGATCATGGTATGTACTCCCCTAAAATTGGCTATCCCATCCTTCTCACAGCACGCAAGCCACATGCACTTCTTGACTGGTGGAGCAAGTTATGGAAGCTTAAAGCACCACCGAGAACGAAACTCTTCATGTGGAACATGCTTAGTAACAAAACCCCAACTGGAGCAACCTTATGTATTAATCTCACTGCGATCCACATTGGTGTGTACTATGTAAACAGGCTGAGGAGACAAATGATCACTTGTTTCTCCATTGCCTGATGAGTGTGCAACTATGGCTACGAGTATTAAACCTACTCTCCAAACCTGGTTGTTGGCACGGGAAATCAATTCTGGAGTCCTGGGACAACTGGACTGCCGTGAACAATAGCCCTAAAACCCACTATCTCCCTCTCCTTACCTGTTAGTCAATCTGGCTGACCAGGAACGGAATTATATTCAAGGAAACAGAGGCCCGATGGCCACATGCTGCAGTGAAAATTGTTGTTGCCTACCATGAGATCCTAGATGAAATACACACTTCTACAAATTGCACCTACACCACTGAGGTGATTAATCACACCACACCATGGGCATACTTCGACAGCATCGCTCAAGCTCAGGGATGTGGGGGTGGAATTATTCTACATCTATCTGAACATCATCATTTCAAAATTCAACTGGGCTTGGGAGAGGGAACAAACAATTATGTTGAATTGATCACTCTCATGCACCTTTTGCATTTTGCACTGGCACACACTTGAAATAATTTACAAATCTTTGGTGATTCCAAAATCATCATAAATTGGTTCAATAACATCAATAACTGCCATGCACATTCAATTAGAAACATCTTGGATGAAATTTTGGATTTCGAGACTCAATTTAACTTTGTTGCCTGTCAACACATTTACAGGGAACACAATGAGGTTGCTGACAAACTTTCCAAGGAGGCTACGACATACCCCAGAGACATGTGGATGATATAGGAACAGATTGGTGCAAAACAATATCAATACTATCACCGGCCCTACATTGATAGGGCATATACTAGGGCGAACAGGCCCTAAATTTTTATTTATATTTTCAGCTAATTCACAGGGTTGCTTAATGTATATATTTATGATTATATCTCTATTCACTAGACACATCGAGCACACCCTGCGTAGTGAATATGTACAGCTCTTTTTGAAAATGACCCCAGCCATAACTTATTATTTTTTAACACTACCTGAATGGCTACAGCCATCAGTTATGCATATGCCAACGACATCTACTATATGTAATTTTTCAAATTAATGGAAAGTTATGATTTTTCCTTAGGGACCAAAAAATTACCAAAACCCAAAAATAAAATAAAAATATATAAAATAAAACCAATGGCATGAGATATAAATGCATTTAAATATTGGGAAAAAATAAAATAAACAATTGATGCCTAATGTAACCCTTAGGCGAATTGGCCAAAAATTTTGGTCAATGCCCAAACCAATAGCAGTCAATGCAAATCAAATGCAATATAGCATGCCTTGTAGTAGCTGTAATAAGTGCACGAGTGGTGAAGTCAACTTGAAATAACACAAATGTGCCATGTACTAAACGCTTACAAGGCTTGATACGAAAAAACACTCACAAAAAAACTTGGCTAAACCTTGCAACAAGAGCTCTATGAACTTTGAAGACAGTGTCTTTGTCCTACTCTATCTGCTCATGTGATGTGCAAGAGGCAAAGAGGGACACTGAAAACTCAAGTGACGCAAGGGGTTGAAACTTCTAAAACAACTTAGTATTTGAATGATCAATGGAAACATGTGGTGTTCTAACATAACTTTGTTGAATGACATGGAGGTATTTGTCCCAATGTTTGTTGGATTGATGATTTAAGCATAAGTTGTGCACAATTGTCTTATTAATGATCTCAATATGTTCGTCGGTCTAAGACTAAAAAACATAGGGAGAGAAGCAACCTGAAGTGTATCCAAATTTGTTGGGAGATTAGAATTGCAGCTTTTGGTGCATCATTGTTATTGTTGTAGGGAATCGAGACAGCCATGTTGGAAAAAACAACACACTATTATGAAGATGTAATCATGTTTATGTTCGTAGACTTTCCAGCAATGAAATTCTTTGAACTAGATTCCGATGGTTAAGAAGGCACTGGTAGATGCTAACACATGCCAAGCTTTTGATTGGAAGGCACAGACAGGCTACAATGAGAGCACTGATATATATATATAATCATTAACATTCTTTAGCATGATTGGGAAATATGTTGCAGAAGGAATTGAAGAGCCTCATCGATTGAAAGGTTTCTTCCAAGGAGAAGAAATGAGATTCTTTGAATAGTTTATTTAGCACCAAGTAACACACATGACTAATTACAATTGTACAATAACTTATTGAAGAGTATAATTCAGAAAAGGTAAATTCTGCATAATGAGTACAAAATATGGATAAGTAGGATAAACCAATTTTTAGTCATCATAATTACTGCATATGATGTCTAATCTGCTAACAAGTATCCATACGGGGATGACTGAGACGGTATAGACTTTATTATCTCATCTTTGGATCCATTCTGTTATTAGATAATGATGTAATTATTGTAGACATTATGCCTGTTCTGTATGGCTATGTTTTTGAATTGATGAATTGCAGAATTTCAATGGTTGATGGTTTGTATGTAGAATATTTCCTTTTCCAAGGAAGAAGTGCTACCAACGTTTAATTGTTTAAACTATGACAAAATATTCCTTATCATAGGAAGCATAACCTAGCTTGGCATGGAACAGAGCTTCAAAGTGATAAACCATAGGATGTTCTCCCTACTTAAGAACGATACCTATGGAAAATTATGAGGAATTTGTCTCTTACTTCAGATGGTTTTTGAACGTCAGAGTGCAAGTGCCTCTGAGTATTGGATGTCTTTGAGATACTAAAAATATTTTTCAGCTCAACCACTATTGGAATAATTTGCTTAAGAGGATGAAAAGTAGACGACTAGTGGTTATTGAATATCACATAGAAGTTGATGTGTCCTGACTCCTAAGAAATTGTTTACCTCATTTCTATTAGTGGACGTAGGCTGCTGTTTGAGCAGTTGACTTTCTCAGGATCTACATGTACGCCCTTAGAGCCAATTAGAAATCCAAGGTATGAGATGGAATCTTGTTGAAAGAAACACGTTTTAAATTTGTTTTTTGAGTAGGTGTTGTGATAGATGAATCATGAGACTGATTCAACACAGTCTTAGTTCTGCAAATGATCCTTCCATGTTGGTTTGTAAACCAAGATGTCATCAAAGTGTGCTGACAAAGTTCTCAAGAGTGTGCTGACAATGTTCACAAGGTAAGGTCTGAAGATGAAGATGGTTATATATGTAAAGGTGGAAGAAGCATTAGTGATAATGAAGGGCATGACTAGCCACTTGAAGAGCTCAAACATAATTTTGAAGGTTGTTTTCCAACTGCCACTAGTTTCCATGCAAACTTGATGGTTGCTTATGGCCTAGTCAGTTATATTAAGTGGTTGACCTCTTGCAGCTAATCAATAAGCTTATCAATCCAGGAAAGAGGTCAACTATTTTTAATTGTGATTATTTTGAGTGCATCCTTGTTTTTTATATAACCACCACTCATCCCCATCTTTTGTAACTAGTGAATTTGGGGATGCCTAAGGAGAAGTGTTGCATTGAATCTTACCCAAATTGATTAGTTGTGCTACTTGTTTCTCTAAACCAATGCTCTCCATGAAGTCAGTTTAATAGAGAGATTGATTAGGTAGTGAAGAGTCAAAAATGGGTTCAATAGAATGTTGAATGGCCTACATGTGAGGAGGCCCCTAAGGTTTCTCGAAGACATTAGAGTAAGTATATACATTTTATTTCATTGCCTTTGATGGAAGGTGTTGGGTAAAATTAATAGTGATTAAGATACTATAATTATCAATCCGGGACGTAAACTTGTGAACTGTGAACAGTTTGTGCAGGAAACGGAATCAAATCTAAAGACCTAAACAAAACTTTACAAATCAACTAGCAATTAAAATTAAATAACAAATTGGCTTTAAATGCAATAAGAAGTGAAACCTGACAAGGGGCAATCACCAAGTCACTTCAACCTAACCTGACTGCTATATCAGACCTGAAAAGGATCAAAGCAACAGAAGTAATTCCGAAATGAATGTAAGCAGAGAACTCTACCTAGGAAGCTTGTTACTAGTTGCATTTAGAGACTCTAGCCCCCGTGCAGCAGTATCACTTGCTGGAGTTCTTGACTACTTCACTATTCCCTTGTACAAGGTAGATTTTTTCTCTAGTCAACCCCACTATAAGCCTTCCAACACCAGTCAAGTGTGGTTGTATGGGGGATGGCCAATTCCTTTGAGAGAACAACAGTTCTTGGCTTCACTTGTCAAGTTGCTCCCAAGTAACCTAAAACACACAAGCTTTCAAAAAGAAGGAATAATTTCGACACACTGTGCAAAGAACACATACAAACAACACAAACCCTAATCTATGCTTGAACTGTCCTAATTTATGCAAACCCTAATTCATGCACTAACCACAAAACCCTAATTAATCTACACAAACCCTAATTTTATCTCTGCAACCTTAATTCACATAAAAACAATGCAATCCTAGCTCGTGTATTAGAGTTGCAAGCCTAATTGCAGCTGTGATGACTTTAGCGCTAAACTACAAGGTAAACCCTAATGCTCATGCATAAAGGCAATTACTTTGAGTTTGCACTCCAGCACTGCTATAACAATAAATGGAACAAATTCTACTGCGGGTTTCAAGTTAACATTGCCAATTAACAGCTTCAGAGCACTCTTGTAAATATTATCATCAATACAACCTCCAAAATAGGACAGAATTATAGGGGGTTTTTATGAATTTTTATGAAATGACCTCTGTGCTGTGACCTTTAAAAAACTATCAATGTACAACACATTCCAACAGTCTTATCAGTTTATGGAGAAGGCAATCTAATACAATCGGATTAGTTCTGTCAATGAGTAAATAGCGCTGAAATTACAACATAAATTTGGCAATAACGTGAGAGTGCAAGAGCTCATATAAAGGCTGTTTTAAATGACAATTTCACCATACTTGTGGGTTGACCGTTGATATATTCCTGCTCTGTTCTAGGGCTTCCAAAATGGGCACAATTTATATTGACAATGTGGAAGAATGCAGAGAAAAGTAAAGGACTTTATACCCTATCCCTAAACAGCGTTATACCCAAAACAGAGATACGTGTATAGATCAAATTTCCAGCGCTAGTACCACAGTATTCAGTGTTAAAAATGTAACAATATGAACTCAGAATTTTAACAATAAGCTACTTGCAATGACACCTTTAAGAGTTTGATTGGTAATTCAACTACATTTCCATAAATGATGACATCTAGTTATGCGTTTAATTTAGAAAAATGACAGTTCAAAACTACCTCAGCAATACTGCAATTTGTTTGGAGTTCAATAGGCTTTGTATTGTTAAAGGAAGTCACCACAATCCTTGAATGGAAACTACTTAACATATGCCATATACAAAGATCATTAATCATTCATCGAAGAGCATTAATAATGAAATCAAATCTTGGCTACAAGAAACACCTGAACTATCCTATTCAATGAGATCTCATTCAAACCAAAAACAAAATAAATCATAGAAGAGGATACAGTGCTTCTCCACTCGAATGGTGGGCCCTTGCCGATCCAGATGGAGAAGCCTACAAAGTTACGATCACACCCGGAGGTACCAGCACTTCAACAAGATAATTTCATTAACTTAAGAGAATAGTTGCACAGTCACTTCAAAATACAGCCATAAAACAGAGTATATAAGTCTTGCACAAATTCAGAAGTAATGCAATCTCGCTCCAGGCTTAACACAGTTATTTTTTCACAGGGTTTGTGAGACATAATATATAGAATGCTACTGTCTAATGGATAAGATCAACCCTCTGATCTCTAGGATCAGAGGGTGATCTACTGTCTTGGTTTTTCAGAAGTAATTACTTAAATACACAAATTTTAAACAAAAAATTGGAACAGTGCCTTCAATGCCTATCTCTATCAAGCCAAACTCGGATCCTGGTGTCTCTTCTTTGGCAAATTTCCCTTGTACATATCGCTGACCGTTGAATGAAAGGCCCCATAGAAGATCTTCTCGAACTCGCTGAATAGTCTTGACCATTTCATGTGAATGCACGTACTTAATCAAAAGGCTACAACAACATAAGGATAATATTTCTTCATAGGTAAAGAATATTCTTAAATTCTAATTAATCAAACCAAAAACTTTCGGAAATAAGTATTGAAAATGCTATATTTACATTAAGCATGAGATCATAGAGTTGGAGTCAAATGTTAAGTATTTAGGCCAAATGAAGATTGAAGGGTGATGTTATAAAGGGTTTTGAGGAGCAAAATAGTAATTCTAGCATCACAAAAATATCCCAAAATAAAGGTTCTACATCCCCCCAAACCGAGGGTTTAGCATGCCCTCATGCAAAAGGAATCACCAAAACTCTGAGTCACCAGAGAGGGCTAAGAAAGTCTAGTTGCCTCCGCTAAGATACTAAGCCCTGGACCTGTAGTGCTGGCCCTCTTTCTTTTTCCTTGCCCAGAAGTAAACATTTTCCTCATCTGTCTGTTTGTCTTCTTGTCATCTTCCTTCAATTCTCTCATCTCCTCTTGAAACTTTTTGCTCTGGTTCATTAATTGTTCATTCTAATTGTTTATGCATCTATTAAGGATAGTCAGTTCCAGCATCTCTTGCTTGAGCCTTTTAATTTTCTGAGTCTTTTTCCTCAGCTTCAACTCCAACTCCATTTCATTTTTATAGTGGACTCTGGTATAGAAACTTCAGGCTCTTGTTCAGGAAGATTAGGAACTGTTGGGCTTGGAAGTCTAGGAGCTTGAGTTTCCTTCTTTTACCCCTGCCAGAGAGAAAGAGAACTGGTTAGGACCTCCTAGTGGCATCTCTGAGCCTCGAGAATCATGTGACCTAGTAGGTTTGGGAGAAAACTTATTTTGCCCTTCCTGAGGTCCTGCAGAACTGAAATATCCTTTGAAAGGGCCATTATCTTCCGAGTCAGTGTCCAAAGGAATGGGGTGCTGCCTGCTTGCTGTCTTAAAAATATCTCTTTCCTGTTCAGATTCTTTTTCCTGAAGATTGTTCCTCCTAGACTGAAGTCTAGTCATATTTCTAGTGATTCTCCTACCACGTAGGGGTATGATCAGAGGAGGTTTATCTCGAGATTCCTTAACTACTCTCGTTTTCATGGGCTTCCTCACTCGAGGACGAGAGCTTTCAGCCACTGGAGAGTCCAAATGTTCATTTTGAGGGTTCTCTCGTCCCTCATCCACCATGAATTTGTTTGCTTCTTTTACCTCAGGTATGGAATTAATTTACCTCAGATGGAATTAATGGTCAAATTTCCCTCTAGAAAAGCATCCCATGTACTGTTCTTTTTCTGTAACTCCTCTACAATCAATAATTTGATCAGCCCAGAGTGATATAGGCTGCCTTAGGGTTTCTAGCATTTCTCTGGACTAACATAGCCATTTTACCCAGGCTTCGCTACAAATAGTAAGGGAAATTGATTAAATCGTCAGATTCAAAACGCTTAGTATTCTAATATGGTGTTGAAAGTTATAAGAATACCTGCCCTCACAAGTGATGAATCTCTGCAAAATAACCAGCAAAATCCTCCATTCACCCTTAAGCCACACCCTGGGGACGCCTTTTGCCCAATTAACATCCCTGCATCTGCGCATTAAAAATTGATTGCAGACCTGAGGTTTAAGTGGAAGCTTCTTCCACCATCTCTCCCCTGTTTAAGGAAGACCCGAAACCCTAGCCACTGTCTCCTCTGTGACTTAAAATTCCAGTTCACCAACCTTAACTCTGCGTCCGTTAAAATTCTGGGCAAACTGCACTGCCAATTGGTCATCATATCCTCTGAATTTGGCAAAGAAAACATAGGTCATTCTGTCCCTTCAAGCAGTCTTGAACACAGTTGGTACTCAGAGATGGCCTCAAGGACCCACTGAGAGCTTGGTTCGTGCCTCTGTACAACCATTCTACCAGCAAACAAAAATTTATTCCCCATTGTGTCAACTGAACGGCCAAATAAAACTTTACCCCCTCTGTACCAATTGAAATGCCAATTGGAACAAAATAAAGAGTAGAGGCTTCCAACCGAGAACTTGAAAATTGAAATAAAACTTTACCCCCTCTGTACCAATTGAAATGCCAATGGGAACAAAATAAAGAGTAGAGGCTTCCAACCGAGCACTTGAAAATTGAGCTTTAGAGCTGGAAACGCTGACAAAACTTGGGAACTTTAAACTTACAGCAGACTTAATTTGAAATGACAATTTAAAAAATTATGTATGGCCAGAGATCTCACAATTCGAATTCAAATGTGGAGTCTGCGTGGCAATTAGATTTGAACCACGTGTACACTCCCCGTTCGAATTCAAATGTGGAGTCTGCGTGGCAATTAGATTTGAACCACGTGTACACTCCCCGTAATGACGCTAGTGATACTCCCAAGGACCGTGGAGATACTATCAAAGCAAACAATCAGCTGATCGAATATGACTCTCTATCAATGGAAATAGGGGACAGGAGCAAATGAAATAATTAAACTCAGTGATCCAATATGACTCTATCAATGGAAATAGGGGACAGGAGCAAATGAAATAATTAAACTCAGTCTTGGGCTTTGGAAAAATACCACTGTTGTAATCATATAATGGTATTGGACAGACAGGTGGCCAGCATGCATGTTATCTCATGCAAAATCAACGAATTTGTATAGATAAAGTAATGAGACAAGGTTGTATAGTTAGTTTTTGGAAAATCTTAGAACCAAAAAATGTTTTTACTCTATTACACTAAGAGATTGAACAAAAAAAAATAAAAATAAAAATAAAATATTGTTACATGCATTTGAAATCTAATCTAACAACTAGAACTGCAAACAAATAAATAATATTTAAAATATGCATACAATTCCATCCTTCTATTTTTGCACAACATCAATGCATGATATAAAAACATAAATATCAAAAAAAAAATAATAACATAAAATAAATTTGTTTATTTTAAGTAAGGAAAAAAGAAAAACAAGAAGAACAGGGAAAAATCTCGACTCTAGATATTAAGTTCTTTAAAATAATGAAAAGTCAAATACCATGACTTCCTTAAAATAAAGAAAGAAATCCTCTTATGTCTAATGGTTAAAGATAGCTATAACATATTGATGTATCGCCCCCTTTTCTTGAGCCTCGCAATAAATGCTATAATAATTGAATTTATTCTAAAATATTTTAACCAACTTCATTATATTCAAAAAAAACTATAATATATAAGTTGGTAATTAATTATAAATGATTTTAGTTATTATTTTAAAAGTGATGAATATATAAATTTGTTTTCAATAATAAGTTCTATTCAATTATGTTTAAACAACTATTTTAATTATTTATTATAATTTAATTGCATTGAAAATAGTTATTATTAATTTCTAATTATTATTTATAAAATATAAATTATACCAAAAATAAAACTAATTAAACCCTTAAAAAAAAACTACGCCCAAAATACTTGAATCAAAGTGTTCTGGTCTAAAGTCCCAAAATAGTTTTATGATGTGAGAGCTTTCAATTTCGTAAAACAACAAACGCATCAAAGAAGAATACTCTAGAGAAAACTCTGAATCACAAGAAATCGGGCAAGAAAGAAACAACTCTCAAGACAAGCAGGGAGAAAGCCCCGCCCAACAGATCAACAGCTATGAGGATTCGAATACCGCACAAAATAAATCTTCATTTAACAGCAAAGTAGATCTCCTACACCAAACTTCTTCTCCGACTATCTTCAAAAGGACGAACATAATAGATTACGAAGCTAAGACACCAATGTCCCAAGAACCAGAAGAGATGAAGGAGATGCAAGATAAAGGAAGTTGGAAGACCGTAGAGAAAAAAAAGAAAGCTACAACACCAATCTTGCCAAGAAAGACGAGGAGCCAGATAATTAAAAACTAAGAAAATTGTAGGTCCGATAGACCAATTTGGTCTCAGTGGACGTTAACCACCATCATCATCATCATTGTTATCATTCTCGTATTTACCACGGAGAGAGGAGCCTCCAATAGAGTTATGGGACCCATCTTGGCTCCGATAGTTGTGCCACCCATTAGAAAACTATGCATTCAACAAACACACGTCGGTGAGTATGCTTGTGATCAAACCAAAGAAGCATTGACGCGATCATTGAACAAGTGAATGATTAGACGCATGTGGAGATTGTAACCAATAGCAGATCAGGACAGATTTTGGATGAAATGAAAAGATATTTTAAGGTCCACGAGACTAAAAATAGTCTATAAGACCATTAGTTCCCTGTTTTTCACTTTTTGCAATTCAACCCTTTTCTGATTTAAATTGATGATGGGTTGGCCCAACCTTCCAACAATCCCCTCGCTAAAAAGACAATGCCAAGAAACTGACGCTAACATGTTCTCATAACTTTCTTTGATGTCTTTGAATGCATCACATTCCAAAATGAAATGTTTTCCCGATTCCATTGCCCCAGACGTGCAAAATGTACACACCCGTTCTTCCCAAACTTCTTTAGGCCTTTTCCATCGTCTTGTTTCACACTGAAGTTGATGTGAGTTGGTCCTTAATTGAGCAATAAGAACCTTTTCCCTCCATGAAATGCTAGCTCCAATGAACTCTTTTTGTTGTAGATCACACATAGGGTTGAATTCCTCAATGTAGTACTTCTTCTTTCTACCCAATTCTTTTCCCCATACCTTTTTATGAAACTTCTCCATAACAAACTCCTTTAGCTCCTTGTTATTTGTGGGACAGGTATTGAGGTAGATATTCCATTTTTGCATCCATGTGTAGTTTTGTTTCATCTATGTTTTCTTTCTTTCACTCGTGCCTTCATTGGAGATAACATTAGGCCATCTACCTTCAATTCTTTTTAGATATCTTATGAGCCGCACCATAGCAATTGCTTCGATGGGAGTTGCTTCTGTTTCACTCAACATTATCTCATGCGGTACTGAACTTTTTATTTTGAACTTGCTCATGGTCAAGCGTTTTTGGATTTTCTCAATTTGTTTCCATTTTGAGACAACGGTGTTGCTAGCCCACAATTCACACCCATATAGAGTCACTGGACAAAATGGGAGTCCAAAAAGCACTTTAATCGTTTTCCAATTCCATAACTCTACCTCTCTACATCTATTTTGAAGAGCATATAATGATTTCCACCCTCCTAAAATTTTCTTCTTTATGCAGTCCTCCCAATTGAGTTTGTTGTTGAAATCAATCCCAAGTTACTTGTACTCATTTACTTCTTGAAGAGTGTTGTCTTCAAAGAAGAAAGCATGTTGGCTATGCTTCCTTATATTAGAGAAAATCATTATTTTGGTCTTGCTAGTATTGATTTACATCCCCACTGCTCTACAAAAATGCTCAAGGGCATATAAGTTCATTTGCAATCCATGGGCCGATTTAGAAATCAATACAATATTATCAGCATATAAAAGAAGCTTTATCACAAACTCCCCCAACCGAACACCATCTCCACCTTGAAAATTTAGCCACTCTTCCAATTTATCAATATATAGACCAAAAAGAGTAGGAGATAAAGGGCAACCTCGCTTGACTCCAATGTCAATTCTAAAGTTTTCTGAAATACCTGCTGAGGTTCTAATCTTGACTTTCACCTCTTCATAATGTCTATGGACAATGGCTCTATAATGCACATGAAATTCAAGTTATTTCATTCTACGCCACAACTTATCTCTAGGAACTGTGTCAAATGCTTTTTTGAAGTCAACAAAGCAGCAAAATATTTCTTCTTTGTCCTCCCAAACCTTTTCAACAATGTGTCTCAATGTGATACCATGATCCACTGTAGAATGCTTTGGCCTAAAACCCGCTTGTCCTCTTGCCCTCTTTTCTTTTACTTCTACCCACTTACTAATTATGTTTTCTACCGTGCTGCTAAAAAGCTTTGCAAACAAAGGATTGGTCATAATTGTTCTATTGTTGGATGGATTATTAATGTCTCCACTTTTAAAAAGCGGTATTGCTAGGCTAGTTGTCCAGTCTCTTGGGAATCCTTGCCGAATGATGTTGTTGAATATTTCCATGATATACAGTGCAAGAGTGTTCATTCCCCATTTAGATATTCTACTTGAAGTTCAACCAAGTTCTTTTCCTTTCCTGTTTTCAGCTTCTTAATTCCATTCTCCACCTCCTATAACGTGAAGAGCTTTGAAGTTGTGTTGATCCTAGGGGGGATCTGCCTCAGATTCTTTCTCATAGAGTTGTCGTGCATATTCAAACCATTTATTGGCTATAATATTATTTCCAATTTGCTTCTTCTTTGGTTGCAGTTCTTGCCAGAAAAGATTTGGATTATTCTTGCTTAAATATATTAACTCTTCTCTCCTTGTTTGCATGAACTCATCTTGTTTTCCTTTTTAGTATATACTTATATAACTTTACATTCATCTTTTCATTTCTTGCCTTTTTCACGGTTCACCTTGCCATTTTGCATTCCTCATCAAACCAAGCATTTACAGGAAAACGATTTGATTTTGATTTCCTATTTTTTGGTCTTTTGCACTTCTCAAGTGCACTTTGAATTATATTTGTTAACTCGTGATTGTTGAAGCTTTTGAAACCAGTTTTCTCCTTATGAATTAATCTATCTAACATTGTCTTGAATATTATACAATTTTCTTGTGTTAGAAGAATTTTTCCCCTTCGTAGTGATTGTCGAGAGCATTGGGTTTTCCTCTTATGTTGTCTTTCTTCTAACCATGATAACCTTATATAAATTGTGTTATGGTCTGATTTTAGGTCTCAAATATGCTCTCTAATATTAACTCCATCTATCTTTTCTATCAAGCTTTGTGAACACATCACATAGTCAACGACACTTGCCCCATTATATGCGTTGCAAGTGAAGTTCCCATGCCTTTTCCATCTTTCTAGACCATTGCAAACAATTAAGTTGAAATCCTCACATAGTGTAAGCAACTCCTCTCCAAAATGATTGCTAACTTTGTCATCTTTTGAACACCTCACCCATTGGGATTCTCCTCTTTAGTGAGCCAAATAGGGTTGTTATCCTCTTTGCAACAAAGAATGCTAGCTTGATTATTTGTTGTTCTAGCATTGAAATCCCCCACTAAAAAAACTTCTCCCTACTGAGAGTACATGGCAATGTCTTGTTTTAAATCTACATACGAACCTTTACTATCAATCCCCTTATTTTTGTCATTTTTTTAGACTTCAGGGGCAAAATAACATGTTGCAATTCTTATGTGATTTTCATTCTCTGATATTTTCAACCATAAATATTTTTTATTTTCATCTTCTTTAATTAAATGAATGTGACAACCTTCTTTTCTTTCACTAAAACTAGTATTCTCCCATACCCTTTGTCATTTTCAGCTACCTTGTTCCAAACTACCAACTTCAAATAATCGTCAAACACGGGAGTTTTACAACCACCGTGCTCATGAGTTTCTATGAGACAAATTATGTCTCTACCTTCCGCAATAGGCCCTAAACCAAGTCCCCTCCTCCAAGCGCAACCTCTAAAATTCCAACAAACTAAACTTAGGTAGACCTGGGTAGGATTTGACTGCTTCGCAGTTTGGCACATAAGACTCAAATTTGAGACTTCACCCCTTTTCATCCATGTTGCTCTTGTTGTTTTCATCCCTATTATTGAATTCTCTATTTTTCTTTACTGCCAACTTGCTGCCCTGTTTTACCCCGAGGCCCAAACACTGCAATAACGACTTTACCATTGTACAACAATGCCTTTTTCCCTTCATTTCTTGTTGTTCTAATTTTCTCCACTTCATCCCTTCTCTCCTCTTGTTGTTTTTTGGTTAAATCTTCATCGAGGAAGAAGTGTGAGCCTTTCAAGAGTTTCTTTGTGCCCAAAAGCTGGTGTTTGTCTTGTATGCTTGCCATGGTGACTTTTATGGATTGAGGCCTCTCTTCACATATCTTGCCAACCCTCCTTGCTTGGCAAATTTTCTCTTTCCAATGTAGTTTCTCTTTTAGAAAGTATCTTGCCAAATTGAGAGTGCTTTCATTCTTCCCATGATCTCTTATTCCCCTGATAATAAAGTTTTTTTTCCATGTCCTTTCTTTCTTTGTGTTCTATTTCATGTGCTCTACGAGCACTTGCATCTTCTTCTTCCTCTAGTCTTATGTAACTATTAGTGTCTTCAGCTCTAGCTTTGATTTCTTTTGGGCTATCTTTCCCAATGTTCCTTTTTCCCTTCTCTTTGGAAATGTCTATTTGTTGAGATACTTGTGTATCTACTTGAGTTTGTTTACAAATTATCACATCCATGTTTGTTGTTATTAATTCTTTCATGCTTTTCCATTCTTGTTTTCCTGTCTCTAGAGCCTCTTGTAACATTGTTACCTGTTCTTTTAAAATTCTATTACTTTCCATTAGACATCGGTTTGCAACTGTGATCTTTGAAATTTTTTGGTCCCTTTCTCGTTCTTTGGCTTCCAAAATCTCCAGCCTTGTCTCGGCCTTCATCAGTTCTTGGACAAATAGATTTGATGACCAAGTAAGAGGTGTAGATGTGGGACTGTAAGTGATTGATTCTTCTTTATTTTTGTTGCTCTTCTTTATTTTCTTTCTCTGGATCGATTTTCTTCTCATTTGTTCCCATTTAATGTGAGCAAGCTTGCGCCTTAAAATGCCCTAATATTGCTTTGCATTTACCCAAATCCACTTTCATGTTTTGTTTATTGAAGCAATTTTTACTTGACCCAAATTATTTGTTTCCACCAAAACCTGAAATTTCCTTGTCATTTTTAGCATTTTTAACATTTACTTGACGTAGTAGCTGCTTCTGGGAGATTTTTTGATCAATTGTTGGAGCAAGTTTATGAATACTCCTTGCAAGTTAAGAATAAGATAAAGGCTTCTTCTTATGCTTGGCTAGACAGATATTATTTTTGACATTAGTTAAAACCTTGGTAGTTGGATCATTATTGCTTTGGATTTGCGGAATGAAGCCACCAACCTTCCAGGTTTTCCAATCTACATGTCCGACTTTTCCCAAAGTGGAAGAAGGCAAAGCAACTGTCAACCTGCCTGTGATTTGGCTCGGCGGCACGATATCTGAAGTAATGAGGTCCATCAGTGTCATTCTTGCCTCCGGATCCTGACCTGTCGTCATGCTACCTGTATCTTCTTCTGGTATTCCATTTCCCTTCATCAGCGCTCGCTGGTTCTTCATGCTTGATCTTTATCTCAATGTCAACTCTATCCTGGTTTCAAAATCCTGACTACTCTACAGGGTAACTTATTTGCGACAATCCTCAGTATTTGAATGATATTCATTCTCTGTCACTAAGGTTTTGTCTAGTTCTTCCCCACACTTACGCTCTGCCTCAAGCTTCTAGAGCTTTCGCCCATTCCCCATCATCGCAAGGAGTCCCATAGGGATTTACTCCAAGTCTATCTTCGTTGTGGCTACTCCTTCTACCTTATCACCCCATGTTTCTTTGCCTTACCCTATACATATAAAAAAATTAAAATATAGAATAGTTAAATTTGATGTATTTGTGGAATTTCAAAACAGATCTGATGTTTGTATGAATTTCATTGAATTTTTCTGACTGTTGGGGAAAAGTATAATGATTGCATAATAAGACCCAATTTCTCTTAACCAATAAAAATGGAAATAAATAAATAAAATTAACAATACACAAAAATAAAACATGTTAACATTGTTGAACTTCATTTAATTTTTTTGTCTGTCATGGAACTAATTGAAATTCAATGCAAAATCGATTGCATTACTACTGCTTGCGGTAGGGTAAAAATTAAGAGGGCACTACAAGAGGCTAAATTTCATATGTGGGCCCTGCGAGATATAAAAATGTGAAATATGGGAATCATGGGAAATTTGGGCTTTAGAATGTAGGATGTACAATATGGAATATGGGGACTATAGGGAATAAAAATAAATTATAAAATATAAGAATGACTTTATGGGGACTATAGGGAATAAAAATAAATTATAAAATATAAGAATGACTTGGGATAATGGGATGTTTTAGGAACATGGAAAGATCAAATGCTTTGGCAAAGGTGTTTTTTTTATAAATAATATCTTTTGTTTTTGGTAGATTTATCAAGAAATTTTATCTCTAAAATATTATCTTAATTAATTTTTATTTTTATGATTATCCTTGAAGTGTGTTATTTAATGAAGTTAAGCTTGTGCAAGTATTGTTTGGCTAGAGAAAAGCGAAACTATTAGACTATGATGTGTTGAGACTAAAAATTTCATTTTCAATGTCATTGCACTTATAAAGGTACCAACCTATTGTAAGTGACAATTTTTGCTAGTCTTGATTGAGAAGGTACCACAAGGTGATATATGATGTCTCCTACCTATATGATCATGCTATGGTTGACCTATTATGCTGCTTTGGATTCAAGAAAATAATAATGAAAACAATGCTCATAATGGATCTATAATTTAAAATAAGTCTCTTGTCATAAACTGAGATATGGATGAACGAAAAATAGATAGTCAAAGTAGCTTGTGTCTCAAGCTCTGTACCAAGGAAAAGGTATGTTGTTGAAGGAGTAGATGACTCTCCCTCTTTTTGAGACAATCAAACTACCTAATTGCCTTGTAGTCTTCCCCCTATTGAAGAATGTAACTAGTGTCAGTCTTCATAATTATATTTGTCAAAAGAAAAGAAAAGGAAAAGTTATTGTAAAATAGAGATAATTTTGAAACATTGGTTTCATACTCATTTTTTTATTTTCTGGGTCATAGCCTCCATTGAAGGCTTCTAGGTTTTGTTAAGAGTCAAAAGAGTTTTTATCACATTTATTAGACCCTTCTTGGGCATTTGTATCATGTAAAGAAAATTATTCTTGAGTCAAAAGTGTCATTTTTCACCTCCTCACCAAGTCAGCCCTATCCCGATGAAGTTGGCCCAGATTAGGGTTATACAACCTAGCAAAAGCACTATAAATAAAGGAATCTCGACTCATTTGGAAACACACATTGACAAGTTCAATCTACAAGAGAAAGAGGACGAAAAAGAGAGCAAATTGTAGGAGAAGAAGACCTAATTCAAGGAAGAAGTTAAATCGAAGTTTGGAGCATCTCTCTCTCACAGACGTGCGAGTTTTCTATGGCTTATGTGCAAGTTGTGGGGGCTGAAATTTCTGCAGTAACTGCACGTCCGAAATTTGTAGTGGGGGGCCGAAATATTCAATTGAAGCAGCATTTGAGGAGTTGACACTTGGAGCATTTGGCAGAGTTTGTCTACATAAAGGAAGGGTTGACTTGGTTATTAGAGAAGAGTTGGATTGGGTTTTCCCATAGATAGGGTTTTTTCCCTCGTTGAGTGCCTATATCTTGTGTTTTTTGTTCTTGTGATCTTCATACATTTAGATTTGGAATTGCTTAATGAAAGATAACATAATTAAGAAGTAAAAGAACCCAACATACATCACAAGTAATTATCAAGGAAAAGAGGAATCAAACCCTAATATCTACATGCATTGAATTCTCAACATGGTATCAGCGCTAAGGTGAAGGAAGGACTATTTGACGATCACTTTGTTGGTTATCATTTGAAGGAAGGAAAGAAATCTTGGAAGAAAATTTCACTCTCTCAATGGAAAGTTATTCGAAGATGGGACTTAATCTCTTGAAAATTGCAAGAATCTTTGTTGGAAGGATCATCTACAATCTATCTAGGGGAGTCAAGAGTGGAGGACTATTGGCTACACTTGCAAGTACACTTGACAATGACAACGCATGAATTATTGATAGTGGAGCCTCACGACACATGACAGGAGAAAGTAGACAACCACATAGTCTATAAAATGGGTCATCGTCACATGTAGTGGAGTTTGGAGACAACAACAGTTACGCAATCAAGGGTCTTGGCTCTACATCATTTGAGCTAGAAAGTAGAGGAAAGTTGCATCTCACCAACATTCTCTATTTCCCAGGTTTGAAAAAGAATTTACTTTCCATTTATTGTTTAGAATATAAAGGACATAGAGTTGGTCATGTAGATGGTAAATTTTGGTTTGGGGAAAGGATTCTAGTTTTGAAAAGGCAACAATTATTGGGATTCATGAAGGAAGCCTATATAGGGTTATAACACCATCTACTCAAGACCTTATTCACATGGAGATTAGTCTCATCCAACTTTGGCATAGAAGATATGGACACATTCACTACAAGATAATACCCTCTCTAAGTCAAATGGCGATGGGCATCCCTAACATCAAGGAGGACCATGAAGGAGTTTGCAAGGGATGTGGTTTGGGAAAGAATACTAGGAAGCCTTTTACAAGTAGTGATAAAAGGTCTACATAAATTCTAGACCTCATTCATTTCAATGTATGTGGACCTATGTTTGTTAAATATATTGGAGGTCACCTATACTATGTGACCTTCATTGATGATCACTCTAGAAAGACATGGCTCTATCTTCTCAAGTCAAAGGATGAATTATTTGAAAAGTTCAAGGAATTTAGATCTGAATTAGAAACTCTAATCGAAACAAAGATAAAGATCCTTATATCCGACAATGGAGGTGAATATAATTCTAAAGAACACATAACTTATTGCAAAGAAGTTGGCATTAAGAGGTAGCTCATAGTTCCCTACAATCCCGAACAAAATGGATTTGCAAAATGGAAGAATTGAACCATTTAAGAATGCATTAGAACTATGACATTTGATCAAGACCTACAAAAATTTATATGGGGAGAAGCAGTCATGACAACAGTATACATACAAAATATAAGTCCCCATAGAATCCTTGATAATATTACACCAAAGGAAGCATTCTCAAGAAGGAAGCCACATGTAGACCATCTTTGAATCTTTGGATGTCCTACATACATTCATGTTCCAAAATACAAGCGAAAGAAGTTAGATTCTAAAAGTATGAAAGGTATATTCGTTGGTTATAGCCTTTCATCAAAGGCTTGTAGAATCTACATCAAAGAAAAACGACAAATTGAAGTTAGCAGAGATGTAACTTATATTTGTTGAAAATCATGCCTATAAAATATCCAAGGATATACCTCTTGAATACGATGAAGAATATGCACCAGTATTTGAAGAAGCAGAGCAACATGACAAGTTTCCTACAATTCAAGAAGAAGAAGGACCAAGTGAACCTATTCAACATCATTCCCGCAACAAAGAAGAGGCCAAATTGGTTAAAAGATACACTTTAAGATGTTGAAAGACATGGAGAAGCAAAAGGAACTTTTAGAGAAAGAAAAATACCAAAAAGATACTCAGGATATGCAACATACATGAAAAAGTTAATTGAAGCAAAACCAACTAACTTTGAATAAGTCGCTCATCAAGAAGAATAGAAGAAAGCAATGCAAGAAGAATATCAATCTATCATTAGGTATGGAGTTTGGGAAATCGTTCCTAGACCTAGTGAAAAATCTTTTGTCACTTCAAAATGGATTTACAAGATCAAACATGTCGTTGATGGAAGCATAGACAAATACAAAGAAAGATTTGTTGCAAGGGGTTTCTCTAAAAAAGGAAGGGATAGACTATGAAGAAACATTTGCTCCTACTGCTAGATACACTAGTATTAGATCTTTTGTTTCTATAGAAACCACTATGGGCTAGAATATCCATCAAATGAATGCCAAAACAACCTTCCTAAATGGAATTGTAGATGAATAAGTATATATTGATCAACCGGAAGGCTTTGAGATAAATAGCAAGGAAACTCACGCTTGCATAGTAAAGACAAGCTCCTAGGGCTTGGTACACAAGAATGGATGCCTATCTTCTAAGGATTGGTTATGTCAAATTTTTTGTCGATGCAAGCATCTACATTGAGATACTGAAGAAAGAACGAGATATTATATTGTTATATGTGGATGGTTTATTTGTTACATGTGCATAGGAAATAATTATAGAATGTAAGAAAATGTTAGCAAAAAATTTTGAAATGTTATATCTGGGACTCATGCATTGCTACTTCAGCATGGAATTTTGGCAGGAACCTGGTGAGATATATTTTGGTCAAGGAAAGTACATAATCAGGAATTTACAAAAGCTTGGTATTGTGGATTCCAAGCCTATGACAATTCACATGATCACAAATCTAAAGAAGTTGAGAAACTCCAACTCTAGTCTTATTGATCCTACAAGTTATCGTAAGTTGGTGGGCTCTTTGATGTACTTAGTGAATACTCGACCTGAAATATACTTTGTTGTAAACGTTCTTAGTCAATTTCAGTTGGAGCTTCATTATGATGATTGGATAACTGCCAAGCACATTTTAAAATACTTACGTGGAACTATTCATCACTACATAAAGTATGATGGAAGGAAGTTAGATTGACAGGTTTTATTGATTCCAAATACAGTGACAATGAGAAAGATGGAAGAAGTACTATTGGTGGTTGTTTCAATTTGGGAAGAAGTACAAGACAAGGCATGATAAGCATCGTGTGGACCACAGTTTTTAGGTTGGAGATGAAGGTTGGCTTTACATTAGCAAGGAGAGGCTTAAAGGACAATGTAAAAAATTGAAACCAATAAGGTATGGACCTTTTAAGATTCTAGAAAATAATAGTAATAATGTCTTCCAAATGGATTTGTCTCCATATATGAAAATGTATGCAGTTGTTAATGTTGATAATTTGAGATTATATGAGCCTCCTTATTTTGATGATCAAGGAGAGCATGTTCAGATTCCTTCAATAGAAGATTTCTATTCATAATTTCTTGAAGAATTATAGCAAGACACCATCCTTGATAGAAGAACAAGAACTTCAAAACGAGGGAATGTCGAATACCTTCATGTGGGACTCAAAGGCACAAATCCAAGCAAATCCAAATGGATCGAGATTGGAAGGGTGAAGAAACTTTACCCTCATTTGTTTATTAACTAAAGTAGTCTTTTGGAGGTCCAATAGCTTCCAGTGGGGAGGAGTGATCCAAGGGATCAGTAAAGTGCTCAAAATTATAATTGTTCAAAAGTGCTCGAAACCTGTACCAGTGCGTAGATTGATGACCTGAATCCAACACAACTTGAATTGATCAAAACCAAAATCATATGCTCCCGCAATCGCTTTCTAACCATTTTCTCAAACAGGTAAAAAAAATTACAGATTGGTTGCAGGACTGCTAACTATGCAATTTGTACGATGACTAGCCAGGTTGATTGTACACATTGGGCCAATAACAGGTTAACAAGTGTCAAAGTGTGATTGGTTTGAATTTGGTTGATTTTTATTGGTGGTTGATTTTTGTGTTGGACCAATGGGGGAATTCCACGTGGCCTAATCATGGGCTACCACGTGTCACCCCAGGGTCCACTAAAATTTTGGGTTAAGACCGAACTACAACTGGCTAGATTCAAACACACAACCTATGGACTAGTAGCAAAGCACTCTACTGCCATGCCATCGGATGAGTCTTAACATTTAGAGTGGCGACATTTTATTTAAAGTCATGTGAAATGATGTTTGGGAGGCGGGGTTGGGGCTAAACCCTGGCGCCCAGTCACCCCACACCCACAGGACCATAGGCAGGGGAGCCAAGGGCGTGGGCTTAGCCCTAGCCCTAGGTTCTAGCACCCGTGGTAAAAAGCACAGGACCACAACCCAAAAAACAGTGCAAAGCAAACATGAAAAGGGCGCAGAGATGGGTACCAACCCCGGTCACATTACGCCACCATATAACTAGCGGCAAAGGGCTCGGTGGACACTATTACAACGACTGCGTAAATTTTGGAATGGCCCTAGTTATATACTGCACATGGAACCAATGCCAAGGTGCCAGGGGCTATGCCGATGGGGGCGAGTGGTTAGCCCCAGCCCCGGGCACATGACCCCATGTGACCCTAGTTTTTTGGCCAAGGCCTTGCTAGGGAAATTAAACAAACGACATTTTGCACCATTTTCAACATGAATTTCGCCGATGTTGAGTGAAAGTGTCACTCAACACCCTAGAAAGGCAGAGATTGTTGATTAGTTAGCAGTCCAGTGCAGTTTGTGGTTCAGTTAGCAGAGGAAACTTTGGGAGAGCATAACTTCTTGAGTTTTTGGAAAAATTGAGCCCAACAAGAGCCCAACTAGGGTTTTTTGATAGCTATGAATCCACCGGAGACATAATATTTACATTCTGAGCATTGTAAATCCATGTAAACATAAATCTGAGCACTTAACGAAAGAGGCCCAACATTGGAAGTTGGACCAGGAGATGTAGCCCAAGAGAGGCGTGAACTCCTTTATCATTTTTGTTGTGATGTGTTTCTGATATGGTATATTTTCTTTGTTTTATGTTGTTAACTAAGTTTAAAAACCATAAGTTTATGTGTTTTGCAAAGTGACCTATTGCCTACAATACATAAAAATTTACTTGCAATTTTACCATCACCTTCAAGTTTACATTTCAAATCAGTCACTATTGTAACACATTTTGAAATTGAGTTCTAATTTGGGTGTACTGGTAACACTCTAGAAGAAATTATATTTTTTCTTCAACACTCTTAGTGTCACGCGCATGATAGATTTTTACATCACACTATGTTTTGGGAATTATCCAACAAGTAGTTTCACTTTGTAGCTAGTGGGAGTTGGCTCATATTCATATTTAGCATTGTTGATTTTCTTATTTATGCTAGTAATGTTTATTTTGTTCTTTGTGCAAGTCAAAGCTAAAATATACTTTTGATTTTCTAGATTAGGGTTGATCACCTCCTTATATAGCTTCATTTTATTTTCTAACTCTTTATTGCACCAAAAAGTCTCTTTAAAATTAGATGTAATAATGCTTTTAATATTGTTGCCATATCCTGTAGATGGCATCTTTCTATATTCCTCAACCTTTGATGTCGTCCCTCCTTGATCCTCTAGTGGTTATGGCTAGATTTGAAAGCAATTTTGGGGAGTCTTTTATCATCCATACTATTATATAGTTCTTATACATAAAGTACCTAACCATGGTCTTGCACTTAATGGGAGCGAGGCTCCCTTTTGTGAGAATAGGATAGGGTGTATTGATTTTAATATTAAGATTATAAGTTACAAAATTCTTTTGGATATGCTTTATCCTTCTCCAATATTCTCTATAGATAGTACATCCCCATATTTCACATCCATATAAGATAAGAGGAGTGATGAGAGTATAAAATCAGATTTTTTTCCTTATCCCACAATCAAAGTCCTACTAATTTACACTTGTTTTCAAGACTACAATAAGTTTTCCACCCTGCATTGATCATTTTTTCAACATTATGGTTCCAATTGAGTTTATGATGAAAATGGAATTCAAGATATTTGTATGAAGGAACTTAATCCAAGCTATTATTGTCATATATGAAAGTGTCATTATCATAACCTTTGCTGCGTCTATGTTCATAACCGCACCCATACTAGAGCATAAATCCTTAATGATTCTTACATATCAAGTTGATATTGAAATATTTTCTTTAACATGGATATAAAATCTTTTATTTATTGTCCATATATTGAAATTTTTGATATCAATATTTTTTAAATGCCACGTTTCAACTCCATAACAAGCAGTGAAGGAATTACACCTCCCTGGAAACTAGAAAGCGATTATGGATGAAAAATATTTTGTGTACTTTTTAATTACTTCATCTATCTCTTTATTAAGTTGGTATCAAATTATATTACTTAAGGTGGACATTGAAATATTTTATTTATGGCTGACATTGAAATATTTCTTTTGTGTCATATATCAATGCATGTTGAGCATGGAAAGAATTACACATCTCCTTAGTATTGGACAACAAAAAATGATTCGCCACATAATAATTATATCACTTTATTCAACTTATGACATTTTATTATTTTTTTATTTATGTCATGGTATTTCTTGTCTCTCTCTTAAGCTATCAAATAATAGAGCATCAAATTATTTAGACACAAATAGACACAATAATAGAAAATAATATTGTATATATGTTTTATTTTAAATATGTTTACATCCAATGGCAGTTATATTTATTTAAAAGATTCACTATCACAAGGTTATTAATTATGTTTACTCATGCTTTATTAGTCTCTATCCTTTGAGATGAAAGGCTATAATACTAGTTATCGTAATTAGTTGGTATTTTTTCAATTAGTATTGCACACAAATGACATTTCATTGTTTTAAACCAAGGTTCTAGCACATTCATGCATTTTTTCCATCACAATTTATTTTTTAACCTATGTTTTAAGTTTGAGGTATTATTTGACCTCTATTGGAGGTAAAGCCCCACACTATGCAACCATATCTTAAACCATACATTGTATTTGTGATTTTTCCTAACTTAAGTAGTGTTAGACCTAAGTTTAGCATTACTTCTTTAACATTAAATGTTCCCATGCATGGAATTTTGATCTAGGTCATTATTATGTCGGTTGATCTTTCTTTGAAGATCTTACACTACATTGTAAGCGTTTTCATGTTTTGTGACATCTAGCATGTCACCACTTGATGCCTTGAAAATGTTTGGCAATCTCACTGCTTCATAGCTTAAAAATGTCAAGAAAGAAAGCACTAGAACTTTTAGCTTTCCTAGAGATATACTCTTTCTATTGATGGACTATTTAGTGTAATGTGGTGGTGGGAATCTGATAACAAGAGACTCAATGCCCCAATGTAAAAACCCCACTATTGTTGCAAATGAAATAAGGGTTTAGCGGGTGCAAAACCATTTATACTTACATCCGAGGATGAGGATCATTTGGGCTTTGGTTTTTAATCAACAGTTAATTTTGCAACTAAAGAAATTATGAATATGAAACCTATCCTCTGAAATTAATAGCATGAGGAAGCTTATTCTTAATTTATTTCAATATTGGGGTACAACATTCTAGGTGCAAGCTCGTGCTTATGCTTTTGAGAGGTTAGGAAGGCCACATCCTACCAAGGCTACATGTATGTATAGCATAACATATTGAACATTAAAATGCTCGTAATGAGAGAAGTATTCAACATGTTATAAATTTTTATTTAGATCATCCACTTTACCTTTCAATTCCTTTACCTCTTCTCTCTCAAAATTATTATGGTCAAGAACAAGAACAATTCTACATTTTTTTTCCATCCTTTCTCTTACTAGGCCGAACTATAAATCCACACACTTATCATGATAATAGGTAGGAAATTGGATTCAAAAAATAAATCTACGTATTCATCAAAAAATGGTGCACCTTTGGTCATGATTACTTGAAAAGAACAATGAAATTTAATTTAACATTGCAAATTGAAGGCTTATGTAATGATGAACATGCCCTCTGTATTAAGCACACCATTTTCTTCCTCAATTGAATTTGGGTTTTGATTGTTGGAAACAAGGATGTTAGCACCTCAAGCACATTCCCTCTCATGTTTATATAACTATTTGAATTCTTAGGAAACTTGAAGTAGAAAGGTGATTATTCTTAGCACATAAGCCTTAGAAAGATAGAAATCATCTTCTCTTCCTTGGCTTCCAAACTCAACTGCAACTCTAATCTCAAGAAATATAGAGTTTTGATCCAAACCAATGTTTCTTCCTTGTAGTCAATGAACTTGTGATAGAAACTATAAATTTTCCAACAATTCTTCTTAAATTCCTTTACAACATCACACTCAAACATCTATATATTGACTCTTTTGTAAAATTGGAAAGCAGTTTCCAAGTTGTAGTGCTCCATATCATTGATCTCACAACATGTTATCACCTCGTATTATTCCATACCACGTTGTCTCATTATGAAAACCACATGTAAAAACATGTGGGTAACATTACTTCAACAACAAAACTTTTCCTACCTTCATAATACATGTGGAATCTATCATCTACTTCAAAATTGAAGTCAAACCACATTTTTACTTTTTAACTATTTTTTTCCAAAAATTCTCAAATTTGCATTAATCTTGGGATTGTAAATGGATATAGAAAAATTAGAACTATAACAAGCGCACTCTCACTCCATACCTATCATGTTTATATGAATATTTGAATTATTAGCAACTTGATATTGAAATATGATAATTCTTGACATACAAGCCTCATTAGGTAAGACATCCTCTCCTCTACCTTGTATTTAGAACCCAACTACAACTCCAAATGTGAGAGCATGTAGATCCATGATCCATCCCAAGGTTTCTTCCTTACAATCGTGAACTTGTGATAGTAGCTCCAAATATTCCAGTAACTCTTATTAAATTCTTCCACAACAATAGGCTAAAACGTTTTTTCATGAATTATTTTTTAAAATCGACAAGTAGTGGCTAGTTTGTAGCACTCCATATCATAGATATCTTAATGTGTCAATACCTCATCTCTTTCCCGAGCATGTGTTTTCATTGTGACAACCACATGTAAAGAATTTGGATGGCATGCTTGTAACACATTGAATTTACTTGCCTTCATAATACATGTTGAACCTGTTGTCTACTTGAAAATTGAAGTCAAATCACATTTTCACTTTTTAGCTATTTTTTCCAAAGGTTATCAAATTTGCATTGATGTTTGGAATGGAAATGGATATGAAGAAATGAGCATTGAATATGGTGCACACTCACTCCATGCACTATAGGTGGGGATTGGTACTTTGTAACCCCTCTTGTTTTATATACTTTTGCATATAATGCAATTTTAGCCATATAAGTATTTCAATGTCATAATTCATTAGCACAAGGTTGTTAATTATTTTCTCTTATAATTTATGAGTTGTCTCCTTTTCCATGTGTTAACATTTAACATATTTTATTTTTATGTTGTATAAGTTATGCATTTATTTTTTCATCCATTAAATATAGATTTCATATCAAAGCTTGGATATGTGTTGTGATATTTCTTATATGTTATAAAATTTATTTTGTTTGTGTTTTGTTAATTGACGCTTAGTAGATGAGGGTGAAATGGGAAACATGAGGGATCACAATGCATGGGAAGAGGTGGGGGTGGATATAGAGGAGATAATCAGGCAAGAATAAAAGGTGATGATGAGGTGGGCAAAATGAGAGAGTTTAGTGCACAAGGGGTGGAGATGGAGGAGATGAAAATGCAAGCGTAAAATGTAAGGATGAGGTGGGAAGCATGAGGGATATTAGTGCATGATAATGACACATTGGTGGAGATGAAGGAGACATCAAGGCAAGATGAAAATATTATGAGGGGAAGGAAAGGAAATAAGGGAGTAGCCTTAGGGGTAGGGAGGGGAGGGAGTAGAAGAGATAAGGATGAGTGTGAGAGGTAGAGTGAATGATATGTGAGGAGAAGTTAGGGGGAGGTGGGAAATAATTACAAGTTGTGGTAGGATGGAAGAAATGATAGGAAGAGAATGGGAGGAAGAGGAGAAGGAAGGGGGGAGATGCAAAGGTTAGAGAGGAGGATAAGAGGAAGGTGAGGAGGAGTGGGTAGAATAGTTTTGGGGTAAGGGAGGGTGAATAGGGTGATGGGGCCAAGTTGGTAAGTGGAGAAGAGTAGGCATAACAGGAGATTCAAGAGAAGGTGAAAAGGTGGTGTGTATGGGGAACGGAAAGAGAATAAGGGAAGTAATGAGGTGAATATGAAGGGGGAAATTATGGGAGGTGAGGAGACATGAGGGAGTGTAATGGATAAGGAGGGAGTAGGAGAGGAAGGGAAAGTATGAATGGGAGACAAGGTGGACATGGTATAGGAAATAGAGAGGTGAGGGAGGGTAAATTTTGTGTGAGGGGTCATACAATAGAAGAAGAGGAATAAGGGAATGCAAAGGAGGTAGGAGAGGGAGGGGAGGGAATGGGAGGTTGAGGTTGGTAGGTAGGGAATGTGTGAGTGTGTAAACAGGAGGAAAGAGGGGGTAGAGTAGGGATAAGTGGGAGTAGGGGAGGGAAAGTAGGTAAAAGGGAGCAACAAAGATGTGGGTTTTAATCCCATACAGAAATTACCTACAAATGAATTCTTAAAAGAAGAAAATAAACAATGGAGGGAGCATAAAACATAAAACAAATATACACAGAGATTTTCCTCTGGATCCCAAAACTGGGACTATTAGATTGATTTTTCATTATATTAGTTTCAATGTTACAATACATATATATACAAGTTGATGCATCCATATATACAAGCCTGGCGCAACGTACAAGGGGGCTTCCACCCCCGTGCGTGGGGTAGTCATGGAAAGAATATAACACACACCCAACATTCTCCCACTTGTTGTTTTCTTTCCATAGGAGAGCTTAGTCATTGGTCCAGCCCTGCAACGGCCATTGTTTCTCTACACCAAGAGAACTTATCAATGCTCACAGACTTTGTCAATGCATCTACAGTATTCTTCAAAGTGTCCACCTTTACCAGTGGTACCTTATTTTCCTCAACCATATCCCTCACAAAGTGATACTAGACATCAATGTGCTTTGTCTTTGAATGATAAGCAGGGTTCTTTGCCAAGAAAATTGAACTTTGGTTGTCACAATCTATCCTTATAGCTCATTGTACTAACCCCATAATTGAACACAATCTCTACAACCAAACTGCTTCCTTGCTTGCATGAGTGGCTGCCATGTATTTTGCCTCTGTAGTTGAAAGTGCCACTACAAACTGCCTCTTACTCATCCAACTGAATGCACCTCCAAATATCTTAAACACATACCCACTTGTAGATCTTCTCTGATCCAAATCTCTAGCCCAGTCTACATCAAAAAAGCCATGAATGTCCAAAACTTTATCCAATCCTGGTCTTCCTTGATAGCACAAACCATAATCACTAGTACCATGCAAATACCTAAAAACCTGCTTCATTGTTGTCCAATTATCCTTTCTTGGTTTTGACATAAACCTGCTCAATACTCCCACTTCATGTGCAATGTCTGGTCTAGTGCAGACCATTGTATACATCAGGCTACCAACTGCACTTTCATATGGAACATGGGACATTTCCTCTTCCTCTTCTTATGCCTTGGGACATTGTTCACCAAATAACTTTACACCTACAAGAATATGAACCTTCACTAGTTTACTATCATGCATATTAAAACTTTGCATTATTGTCTCGACATCCTTCCTCTGTTTTAACTAGAGCTTCCTCTTTTCCTGATCTCGTTTAATTTTCGAGCCCAAAATATAGTTTGCAGCACCAAGATCTTTCATGTCGAATTTGGAGGACAATTGGGTCTTCAAATCCTAGATAATTTCTTTGTCATTTTCAACCAGCAACATATCATCCACATATAAGACCAAATAAATAACACAGACATCAATTAATTTAAAATACACACAATGATCTGCTTTGCTTCTGGTGAAGCCAAGTCCCCGTATATATGTATCAAATTTAAGATACCACATCCTTGGTGATTGTTTTAATCCATATAGATATTTTTTTAACCTGCATACCAATTCTTTCTTACCCTTCACCGCAAATCCTTCAAGTTGCTTCATGTAGATCTCTTCTTCTAGATCCCCGTGAAGAAATTTTGTCTTCACATCCATCTGTTCTACCTCAAAATCAAAAGTAGCAACAATAGATAAAAGTAATCTAATAGAAGCTACCTTGGCAACAGGAGAAAAAAATGTCACCAAAATCATTTCCTGACACCTGGGAATAACCTTTTTCTACCAACCGAGCTTTGTATTTCTCCACCTTGCCTTCTACATTCATCTTCTTCTTAAACACCCATTTGTTGTCAATGATTTCCTTCCAGCTGACAACTCCACCAGATCCCAAGCCTCATTTTGTGCAAAGATGCCATTTCATCAACCATGGCCTCTTTCCAGAGTTTTCCATCCTCTGAATCTATTGCTTCCCTCACAATTTGGGATCATCATTAGTAATGGATAAAGCAAAATTTGAACAGAAAGTAGATGGACTATACTTTCTAGTTGCCTTCTTTCTTGAATTGATCTTCTCATAACTGGAGTTTATGGCTCTTCATCTTCTGATTCCTCTTCTGTTGTAGAGTCCAATTATTCCTCCCTTAGCTCAAACTCTATCTTCTTGGGTTCATTTGGTAGGAGTTGATGTTTAGTAACATATTTTACCTCTCTAAACACGTCATCTCGGTTGTACACAACCTTCCTTGTTTCTGGGTTCCAAATCTTATAGCCTTTTAAACCTTCCTTATACCTAATAAAGACGCACCTTTCATATTTACTATCTAACTTTGTTCTTTTCTCCTTTGGAACATGTACATATGCATCACATCCAAATACCCTCAGATGTGAAAGAGAAGGTTTCTTACCAGTCCATACCTCTTGTGGAGTCTTATCCTCCAACACTGATGAAGGTGATCTGTTGACCAGGTAACATGCAGTCTCCACAACATCTACCCAGAATTCTTATCTTCACCTGACACCACTAAGCATACTTCTCACCTTTTCCATCAACATTTTGTTCATTCTTTCTATAACTCCATTTTGTTGAGGTTTGTATGGAGTAGTCTTATGTCATGCTATACCACACTTATTACAGAAATCTTCAAATTCATTCTTGCAAAACGCTTCGCCGTTGTCTGGTTTTCCACCAAAACCTTAAATTCTTTAAACTTGTCAAAGACTTCAGATTTCTTGCTCAAGAAATATATCCATGTATTCCTTGAGAAGTCATATATAAATGATACACAATACACAGACTTACCCAGTGATGGAACCGACACAGGTCCAAACACATCACTATGCGCAAGCTCTAATATTTCTTTCGCCCTCTTAACACGGAGGGGAAACTCACCCCATTTCGCTTCCCATCTGCACAGTTTTCATAGAAATTAAAATCTAGAGAGAAATTAGACATACCTTCTACCATACCATTACTATGAAGTATTTGAAGGCCCTTCTCTCTAATATGTCCAAGCCTTTGATGCCATAGCATGGTCTTTTCTCAAGAGACCACTAGATTTTATGCTTCACTTTCAAGAACCACAGAATTGTTGCACCCATCAATAACAGTGCTACCCTGAAGCTTGTACAGAGTTGCAGGTATCTTTCTTGAACACTATTTTTACACCTACATCATCCAGCTTGCTTACGGAAATTAGATTTATGGCCAACGCAGGAATATGTAGTTTACCTAGAAGTGTTCTAATCCTTCCACCTTGCAACTTCAACTTGAATTTTCCACAACTGACGATTCTAGCCTTCATGTCATCCCCTAAGAAGACATCACCACCATCATATTTCTCATACTCGCAGAACCACTTCTAATGGGGAGTGAAGTGAAAGGATGCACTTGAGTCAATACCATGCCTCATGATATACATGTGTACTTGAAGAAGAATCCAAGTACACATCCCCACCTTCATCTGAGGTGTTTTTCGCCTCTACAGAAGGAGCATCATCATATCCCTTTCCTTTCTCAGGACCTTTAGATTTACAATCCCTTTTGAAGTGCCCTTCCTTTCCGCATTTCCAACACAACTTTACAGGTTTTCCTGGAAATTTAGATCTCCCTCTAGATTTATATCTCCCACTCAAGGAATTATTTTTGTTTTTGTTATGGGACCGTCTTCGTACAGACAAGGCATCACCATTCTAGCCCTCCATATTTTTCTATCTCATCCCTCCGACAACAAGGATGAGACTATTTCATCAAACTGCAAGGTAGTTGCATTGCTACCTATTGCAACAACTAGACTATCCCACGAATCTGGTAGAGAAAACAACAAATGGATGCACTTATCTTCATCTGAAGTTTTAATATCAACAGATAATAATTGGCTTACCACAGTATTAAAGCCGTTCAAATTCTCTATCACCGAGTCTCCATCTTTCACCATTGGGTTATACAACTTTTTATGTAGGAACAGTTTATTCACCAGAGACTTAGATTGGTACAAATTCCCTAGGTTGTCCCACTAAGCCTTCGTCGAAGCTTCCCCTGATACATTCAGCAATATTGAATCTGAGACACACAATTGTATTGTGCTCTTTGCCTTCCGATCCAACTTCACCCAGTCTTCAGCTGACATTGTCATTGGTTTAGTACCTATTTCGACCGTGATCCACTGATCTTTATCCACTAGCAGATCCTCCATCTTGATTTTCCACAAATCAAAACTCTGACCATTAAATTTCTAGATATCTATCTCTCCACTGCTCGCCATCTTCTTTCACCACAAGAATCGACCCCGTAGATCTCCCATTGAACAGGTTCTACCATAGGCCCAAGCAATACCCCTTAGCAACCAAGGAGTCCCCTTGAAGCCAAAATAGCTCTGATTCCAAATGTAGGTTTTAACCCCGTGCAGAAATTACCTGCAAACAAATTATTAAAAGTAGAAAATAAAGAATGGACAAAGCATGAAACTTGAAAACTAATATACACAGATATTTTCCCCTAGATCCCAAAATCGGGACTACCAAATTGATTTTTCATTATATTTCATTGAATGTTACAATACATATATATATACATGTCGAAGCATCCATAAACCCCAACCGATTAACCCTGGATTAGAACATAGCTGTAGTTCCCTTGACCGGATCTACAAAATACTATGGACACAAAACCACCATGCCCAAAACCATGTGTGAAATCCATGCACAAAACCATAGGTATGTCTACCCACCTAATATAGGGTCCAAAAAAAAATTCCTAGGGCGCTGCCTCGGACCCTGTGTAGGGAGGCTAGCACCCCCTTGTGACCCCCCCACATGTAGGGTAGTCATGGAAAGAATATAACCTACACCCAACAAAAGAGAGGAGGTCAAGGGGGTAAAAGGGAGGACCTAGAGATGGAGAGGTAAAAGAAGGTGATGATGCAAGAGGGGGTGGAATAGATAAAGAGGAGGGAGGTGATAGAAGAGTCGAGGGGATAAGGGGAGGTTAAGTAGGAGGAAAGAATGAAGTTAAGTGGTTGAGAATGAATTTTAGTAGGGGAGTAAGGGGAGGTTAAGTAGGAGGAAAGAATGAAGTTAAGTGGTTGCGAATGAATTCTAGTAGGGGAGAAAGGGGAGGGGAGAGAAGATGGGGCTAGTGGAGTAAAGAGAGAGGTGAGAGAGAATAAAAGGGGATGAGAGGTGAGGCAATGGAGGAGGAGAAGTAGGTGAAATAAAGGGGGTAGGGTAAGAGGGGTGGGAAAGTGGGAAGGAGGTGGAATAGGAGGAAAAGTTGGATGAGATAGAGGATAAGAAGGAGAGAAATAAAAAAAAAGGATGGGAGGCAATGAAGGAGAGGAGAAAATGAGGAGAGAAGGGGAGGGCTTGGTGGGTATACAAGGGTAAGGTGAGAGTCATAAGAGAATGAATAAGTGGGAGGAGGAGAGAGATAATAGGTACTGAAATAGATAAGTAAGGTGACTAGGAGAGGTCCAAGGAAAGAGGTAGAAATGCAATTTGTAGAGGAGGTGAGGAGATGGGTGAGAGTTGGAGGAGAGATAGGGGAGGGAGGAGAAAGGAAATTGGTAGAGGGCATAGATTAGGAAGAAGAAGAGTAGGGAACAAGGAAGTATATAGAGACAAAGCAGGTAGAGGAGGCGAGGAAGCAAGCAAGAGGAGAGGAGAGAAAGGGATCCAATGGGGGGGAATAGAAGGAGGTACCAGAGAAGGGAAAGATGATGGGATTAGATCATTTCAGGTGGAGCTGGGAAGAATTTAGAGGAGGAGGGGGTTAAGGGGGGAGAATGAGGGGAAGAGGTGGATGGAAGATGGGTATTTCAGGGCACAATATAACATAAGAGATAATCAAGATGAGAGGTATAGGGAAGGATAGAAAATGAAGGGGAAGGGGAAGGAGGGGCTGACAAGGTAAGTGGAAATAGGTGAGAAAGGGGAGGAAAAGCGGAGGAGATAGAGAAAGCAAGAAGTGGAGGGGGTGAAAGAGGGTTATTTGGTGAGGAGGTATTAGAGGATTAGGGGTATGCATGTGTATAATGATGGGGGTGTTGATTTTTTGTAGCGACAGTAAGTACTCAATTCGGCCATAAAAGGAAATCAAAAGAAGAAATTTAAAATTTAAATTATTGAATTTAATTTACCTCCAGAAGTCAAGTTGGCCCATCATAATGATAACTCAACCTAGCCAAAGGGAAGTGCCCCTTGGGCACCATAAAATCACTATAAAAGGAGCACTCGACCTCCTCCCTTGTGGAAAATTCAGACAATCAATATATCTTCTAAAAGGTTGTTCACACGTGCGAAGGAAGGAGGAAGCCTTATAAGGTTAAACAAACTTTCTGAGGTAAATTTTGACCTATTTTGACCAAAATTTCTATGTGATATACTCACCAAGTTTTCTAGGTAGATGATCAAATCTGTTTCTAACATTTTGACCATAGTTGACCAAATTCATGAGGTAGTTATAGAAGGCCAAAATTTCCCTATTTGACCAAGTTGCAAGAGGCAAAAAAAGTGGTATGTTTGACCAAGTTTGACTTACAAGATTTTTTGGTCAGTTTGACCAAGTTTGATTAGTTAATTTAGATAATATTTTAATGAATTGAGTCATTTATCCTAAGAAAATATTTTTGGGTTTTTCCTTAGTTATGGTTTTCCTAGGGTAAAATTTACATCTCTTGCGTTTGGTTTTCTCTTTATGATCCTACTATCATTATTGCATTTATGGTTTAAATTTCTAAAGTATAATTTCTTAATGATAATCTACAATGTGTTAAAGTAGTAACAATATCATTAGAAATAATTATTAATTTCAAAAATTGTGTTTGTGTATATTGCACTTGAAAAATAAAGATGGTTTTAGAGCAAGATTAAAAATACCATCCATTGAACTCACATTGAGATATGAAGTGAGTAAGAAGAAGGTCGACTAGGAACTTTGGTCTAGAGTCCTTTTGTTGTGAATATTAAGTCGAATTCTAGATAGGCCAAGGTTGGTTTGAGGCTTGATCATGGTCCTCCAACATTGAGTCTATTTTGTGTCAATATTATGGCTAGCCATAGGCTACCCTAGCCCTAGGTTCAGGGTCACGAGATGATTAAGTAGGTGAAGGGTATTCATGGAGGACCCAGTGCCTTTAAGATCAATAATTTGGTCAGTTGCACACTATCTTATCCTTATTCAAAATTCTTCAGTAAAGGCAGAAAGTACAAGATCTATTTATGATAATTTCCTTCTAAAGATGATTTTTTACCCAATGGTGCAAGAATATCCCTGACATTTACTTATGCTTCCATTACAACAACAAAATTCAATAGTTCCATGAAGATGACAAAAACAATTCACTACCAAATTTAGCAAGCTTCAAGCATGAATTGAGATAATATTGTCAAATGAAATTATGTCATAGAAACGTCACTAATGTAGTGACAAAGAGTGTGAATACGAGGATGTTGAAATACTTGCAATAACTACCCTAAGTAATCATAGCAAAAGGATTCACTAAATTTGAAGGGTTATGTGACAGGTAGTATAGCACAGTGCCTAAGGCCTAGAGATACCACAAAGGAAAGAAATTGTTTACTTTCAAACACCTCTATAAAAAAGAGCACATTTTAAATTTGTTGATCAAAATTAAAATGCCTTCACAATTTTTTTGAATAGAAATGGTTTTGACAAAATCATGATGAAGGATCGAGTTTGATCTAAATGAGACCAAGGGTTTCAGGTAGGACGTGAAATTTCTGAGGACATATTCTAAGGTCGGATTCTAAAAGTTACTTTAGACTTATCTAGACTGCAAGAAGAAAATAAGGTTACATTATTTTGGCCATAGGCCTAGGACCAAGTTTGGGAACAAAGAAACGATGAACCTACTTCAAGGCCTCTTGAAGAGTAGTTTAGGACCTCGCATATTAGACTTTATTAAAGTATAAGTTGTACATTGCCATAAAATTTGGAAAAGGATCCTTGACAAGCATGTGTATAAGAAACCATTACATAAGCATTGGAGGACATTTTTTAAGGCTTATGAAATTATATGCAATGGGATGTGGAATTTTCTCCAAAGCTAGAGGGAGCTAAGGAGAAATCCTCCTTCACCTAATTTTTATATAAAGCAATAGATTCTAGTAATGAGATTCATTGATGATCAAATATATTCAACGGTTTTAGATGAAATGATGACATATTGAAATGGATCAATGTCAAATTCCTTTCAAGCAATAGTGCTTGAATCCATGACTTTAGCACGATAATCTACACATAACAAGTTTATTATACTAGAAAAGGGTTTCAATAAAATTTGGAAACTCTAGAAGCCTAGAAGGATATGACTTGTATTGAAGTATTGATCTTAAAGGTGTATTAGATTGCAATTGATCCTTTGGTGTGGCTACTGGGATAACTCAAGGATGAAGGAAGGAAAGGAAAGCAACATGCCCAAATAGATGATAACGAGGACGAGGATGAGTGTTTCCAGATTACAGATGGATTTCATTAATTTCTTTGAGAAGGTTGGGATCAAGAGGGAGTTGTCAATTCCTTGCAATACTCAGATAAAAGATAAGTATTTCATATATTTATTCCTTGCTTATCATTACTTTACTTATGTTTGGCCTCTTATATAATTTGTATCTTTTTCTTGGTTATAATCATTTCTTCCATGACCTCCTAATAAGGGTTGCAGGTACAACGTGATGGTTACTAAGGCTTTGACAGAAGATGGAATCATTGAGAGGAATGAAGCAAAGTTGTGGCAAGAGGATTCTCCCAAGACAAAGCATAAATTTAGTTAGATATATTTATGTTCAAAAGGGAGAAATTATACTGACATTTAGTATTGTTATAGATGACCGTATGTGCTCCTAGTTCAAAGGAAGCAAACAACTATCGAAGGATATCATCATGAGGAATGGTGTGTGAGAAATTATGGTGATACTTGAGAGGAATTTAGCGATGAATATTGAGTGGATCTACAAGATCAAGCATGTGATAAACAACAACATAGAGAAGTACAAAGTGAGATTCATGGAAAGAGGGTTCTCCCAAAAAGAGGGACAGGACTATGAAGAGACATTTGCTCCAGTTTTCAGGTACCCTTCTATTAAAATTATTATTTCTGTTGCTTTCGTTATGGGATTGGAAGTTACAACAGATGAATGTAAAGACCATTTTTCTCAAAGGATAATTGTTCATAGAAGAACCTCAGGGCTTTGAGGTTCATGAGAAAGAAGTCTCATATTTGCAGACTAAAGAAGGTTTTGTACAGACATAAGAAGGCACTTTGGGCTTGGTATTATTGAATCGATGGTTGTTACAAGTGATCTTGTGATCTTGTTATTATTTCTCATGAGATCATAAGGACTTACATGACAGAGGGAGCAGAAGTGGTAGGAATATTTTCTTCCATGATAAAGGAAGTAGTTAGTATTACCACAAGAAGCCTTGTTTCAGTGTCAAAGGGAGTTGACCCATGAGATCGAGATGAGGAGTCTACATTTAATGCATTAATTCCTTGGTCAAAGGAAGTATAGTATTAATATCCTTCATAGATTTGGGATAATGGATTGTCATGAGATTCAGATTGAGATGATCGTAGATATGAGATCTCTAAGAGTATTATGCTTTCTATGAGTGGACCATGCCATACAACTAATGTGATTTAGTGACTAGAAATTAGCAGTGGTAAAGGGAGTAGCCAATATTTCCATAATAGGATCTATTTCAAGGTCAGAGGGAGCACCCAGTCAAGGTGAACAGAAAGAAACTATGGTGATGGTTTCAATGAAGGAAGTAACTGCAAGGATATACAAATTCATATTGGGAAGAGAGTGCAGAAAACAGGAAGAGCACATTGGGATGTTGTTTCAATTTATAACTTTTTGTGATCTCCTGGATAAGTACGAAGTCACACTCAACACTATAGAGGCTAAGTGTATTGTAACTAGTTTGGCAAGTTGTGAAGTAATGTGGCTTCAAAAGCTACTCACAATATTATTTTGATCAGGTGGAGGAGACGACCATGATGACAAGTCAAAGCACATTGAGAAAAGTACCTCTATATTCTAGACATGGTACAGAAGGGAGCATTGAAGCTCCAATGCATTTCTAAAAACGAGTAGGATGTTGAAATTCTCACAAATCCTCTATCCCAAGGTGAAGTTTATATACTTTAAGGACATGCTTTGAGTAGTTGAGAATTCTTCCCTCAATTAGGGAGAGTATTGATGTTGTAACATCAAAAACAATCACTTAGGTCAAAGATACTAACCAGATTGTCATGTAATGTGGTTAGGGAGAATGATCTTGAGATCATCAAGGCGCAAAATGCTCCATATTTCCAAGAGGTTTTTAGCTAGTGGTTGGAGTGAGTGCCAAAATGGTCTAAAGAACATCAAGGCCCTCGAGTATACTCCCCTAATCAAAACCTTTTGACCATATTGCCAACAAGTGCTTGGCTAGTGTGTATAGTGAGTGTCTTTAGCATCGGGAAAGTGTAGTACCATTCAATTGGCATGCAAGAATGGTAATTTCCTAGGGGTTCACCATTTTTTTTGGTTAAAGACATTGGCCTTGCTCCAAGTGACGATTTTTTGAGCTAGTGACCTATGACTAGTCTTCTTGACCCTTGAAGGCCAAAAGGCCAGTGGGACCCGAGAAGGTCAAAAGGTATTTGACCAGTGAAGACTAGATACATTTTCAAAGGATATTTGACTAGTAGGAAACTAGATCCTTTTGCTTGATATTGATGCAGGATGCTTTCCACATGTAGTGGATGGATACATCAACATAGATCATTCAATATTTTCTTAAGAGGGAGAAATATTTCATTAAAATGTACACCTAAGGAAGTAAAATAGAATACCTTACTAGATAAGAGAGAGTGTTCATTTTTGGTAGCTATGGTCAATATTCAAGTCAACCCTAAAAGGAAATCAAAAGAAGAAATTTAAAATTTAAATTATTGAATTTGATTTTCTCCAATAATAAAATCGGCCTAGACAAAGGGAAGTTCCCCTTGGGCACCATAAAATCACTATAAAAGGAGCACTCAACCTCCTCTCTTATGACAAATTCATATCATCAATATATCCTCTACAAGTTTTTTCACACGTGTGAAGGAAGGAGGAAGTATTACGAGGTCGACTAAACTTTCTGAGGTAGAGTTTGACTTGTGTTTATTGAAATTTCTCTTTGATTTGTTGACTGAGTTTTATGGGAAGTTGATTGAATCTATTTTTTGGCAGTTTGATTGCAGTTGATCAAATTCCTAAGGCAATTCCAAGAGGTCGAAATTTGGCCTATTTGACCAGAGTTTGACTAATTTGCAGAAGGACGAAAAGGTGGTATGTCTGACCAGGGTTGACTTACTTGATTTTGTGGTCAGTTTGACCAAGTTTGACTGGGTAAATGAAATTGTATTTTTTATGAACTAAATAATTTTTTCTCAGAAAAGATCGTTGGGTTTTTCCCTAATTAGGGTTTTCCCAGGGTAAATTTTGTGTCTCTTGTGTTTGGTTACCTCTTTATGATCCTACTGCCATTATTGCATTTATGGTTGAATTTTTGGAAGTATAATTTCTTAATGATAATATAGAATGTGCTACTAAAATTATAAAAATATCATTATAAGTAATTATCAGTTTCAGAAATTGTGCTTGTCTATATTGCACTTGAAAAATCAATAGCGGGGTTGAGGAAATGGAGTAAGAGTAGTGAATAAGAGAGTAAAAGGGGAAGGGGAGAGAAACGAAAGTGATACAATGATATGGGATAGAAATGAAGGCATTTTTTAATCTTTCCTTTTCCTAATTTATTAGAAGGATTTGATTGAAAACATTCCATAATAATATCTTCATAAGGTATTTGGACTACAATTATTTGTGTTCTAATAGCTTAGACAGGGTATTATTAGCTTAATGATCAAAATTAAATCCTAATAGATATTAACTATATTATATGTTAGTTGAATTTGATATATTTCATAATTACACTAAGATAATATTTCTAGAGAAAAATCTTATTCATATTGAAGAAATCAAAGTTAGAACACACCACTATTACATTTAATCCATTATTAAACCTTCGTAAAATCATATATGGATTGATACTTACATAATGGAGTGTTATAAATCATGTATGATCCATATTGGACCATTACATTATTTTTCATCCATACTGATGTTTTTAGAGTGTAAAATTTGGAGGAATCAACTCACGAGACCATTTTTACTAGTAGGTCTCAATTTGGAAGATTGGGGTCTGAAAATTTCAAGAAGTAGATTGAGGCATTAAATAGTGTTTTCAAGGGATAAAATGTTTATGCTTAAGAATTCACCTACATAAGGCTATTCTACACACAAATACCTTTCCAACAGTGCAAGAATCACCTCAATCGAATTTCATATGCAATTTTATACCACCCAAAAGTTCACCTTCCTATTTTAACCACCATAATTCAAGAGAACTCCACATCAACCCCCATTATTCATGAAAAAATGGGCTACCCGTGTGATCATGATGAAGAATACTCTCGAAGTTTCAAATTGTAAGTCTACTTAAGAGTTGAAGGAATCAAACATAGCCACTAGTAGGCTATCAAGTTGTGCTATAACCAGGCTTCTAGGAGGAAAAGGTATTCCATTCTATTGAAGTGAATTGTGCTCCATAGATGAGTAGAGTGGAGAGAGAGAGAGAGATACCAAACAAAGATGTTTTTTGCATTGCATTATCCCATGGGCCACATGTCTCACTCCTTTGTACTTACATCCATATCCATTCAAAGAAAGAGAGAGTAGAGCAGCCTCACCTTCCAGGTTTGTTTTCTCCTAAAAGGATTTCCCAGATCATATATTGTGTTATTATGGTTGTGTGTGATTGTATTTTTTTCTTTTCTCTATTTTCCACATTTTATATATTGCATGCATAAAAGCAACAACTTAATAAATCCAGAAGTATAGGGAAAATAACCCTCTTAATATAGATTATCAATTTTAAGTACAATTTTTTAAACCTATTGCGATGAAATATCTAGTGGAATATCCATGGAAGTTTATAACTTAATGTAAGTATTTTAATAACATATAAAGCTTAATTTAAGTTCAAGCTAGAAAAAATTCCAAATATAACTCCTTTCTCTTGTGTCAATGATGTTGGATGTAACCTCTTTTCTCTACATCAATCACGTGTAATAGTTTTTTTGATAAGAGACAAATAAATTACTAATAGAACTAATATTCATAAACAATACCCTACATTCTAGTACTATGCTATTCTATAAGGGAAGGATAATTGTTATCAAACAAGCTACCACATAGGACCATACAACATGTGAGATAAAACCAACTTGATATGTGAATTTTTCATGTTATGTCCAACAACATATGATGGATAAATCTAAGTGGAAAAAATAGAAACCACCCATATGGTTGTACTCCTTGTGCAACATCAATGTTAAGCAATGTGGAACCCAAAGAAAAACCCCACCTATCAATATAATAAAACACTATAGTCAACATGGGTTAAAGTAACTACCTAACAACAATTATTGTTAGCTTAGGGAGCATACTTGGTTCTTTTACATCATTCTCCTATTTTTCCATCTTGTATCCCAAATGATCTTGACCATAAGATCATACTTGGAGTCCAAATCATTGAGCCTTTGTAAAACAATATCTTACTAGCATTTTCCTCTAGACTTGTTATTTATTCTGTAAGCAACAAGTTCCTTTATATGGCAGTAGAGGTCATTGGTCCTAGAATACTTGTGTTAATTTTTGTAACTGCGGTAAAATTCCACATTGGAAATCTCAGATGACCAAGGTGATGCTTGCATTAAATTCCTCTTTTCGAGACGACCAAAATGGACCTAAAGATCACTTAATTTAGTCAAGCGGAAGTTAAGTTTTGAATTATTTTATTAATTCATTCATTATGGAATGGGTCAACCCTAACCACTTGGGTCATTCTTAACCCCAAGTAAACCCTCAAGACAACCTATAAAAGGAATCAACCTAGAGCTCATTTGGACACACTCAAGTTATGTTTTTATTCTTCTATTTTGTCTTGGTTGTACAGGTTCATCAGCAGAAGTCTTCATTGGGTCCAAGATCACAGGCGAAAGGTTCACTCTGAGTTAGGGTAATCTCGGTTGTTGGCATAGATCTGAAGTTTTTCATCCATATTCGTTGGCACAGAGTGGGTAAGAGAGTGATTTTGGCTCTCTGGTCGCTAGGAGGTAGCTCAGAGGGATCGAATTTGCCTTTAGAAGGTTCTGGTCTCCAATCACTTGCTTCAGGTAGCCCATGGAGCAAATTTACTTTGTTGGTTGCTCAGATAACACTGCAAGGGTGCAATTTTGCCTTAATTGGTCATTTAGACAGCCCGACAAGGGAGAAACTTTGGGTATTTACAGTTCTGATCCATAGTCGCAGGCACAAAGACCTCCTAGGAGCGGCTTTGTTGTTACAGTCACCCGCATACTATCTTCGTGAGTGCGACCCTGAAGTTTTCAGTTGCACACAGACAATTTTGATGATAGCGACCTAGTTCAGATCTGCGGTTTTGGCATCTTGACATCAATAATCTGTGGATCTGGGTTTCTCTACTACATATCAGTAGATCTAAGTTTCTATGTTTTTATAACAGATCAGTAGATATGTAGATCTGGTTTATTGTTACCTGTTGCTGATCATATGTATTGGGCTCATTGTACTCACTGTTGTAACTTTTTATGACGATCTACTAAAGAAGAAGAAGATTTGAAAGGGTTCCCCCCTTGTGGGTTTTTTCCCTGGTGTTGGAACAATCTGCTGCCTCTTATGGTTGTGTGTGCTATTTTCTTCTCTATAACTGCATATATTGTTCATTCTTCAGTTACGTTCATGATTGATTATACTGCTAATTATTGGATAGGATAAATTGGGCTAAAGTAACTGATACAACATTGAACAATCAGACAATTTAACATGGTATTAGAGCGAGGTTAAAAGTGAAGCCCAAGAGAAGACAAGCCTTGAAGCCCTCTCCTTCAGTAAGCAGATTTCCTGATTCAAAGTTAAGATGTTGTCCTCTAACTTCATGGAGCATGAAAATCTAGGTGATGCATTAAACTTTGTTGCATGGAAAGTCAGATTGGAGATCATAGCCGACAACCATGATATGACGTAATATATTCAAGGAAGTATACCTGAGCCTTCATAATATGCTTCTGCTACACTCAAGAAAAGATACAAGAAAGGTGAGTCTAAAGTAAAGCAAATTATAGTTGATGGTTTACAAGATTATTTACTTACTTATGTTATGAATTTAACAAAGTACAAAGATATATATGACAAGATAACTCACATGTATGAAGTCAATAACCTAAATGAGATCATTACCTTGAAACATCAACTCAAGGAAGTCAAGATGGACAAAGGAGAAACTGTTCAATCTTACATTAAGAGGATCTCTCTTCTTAGAGATCAATTGCAGAGAGTTGGAGAAAATATACCTAACAGGGAACTGGTAATAGTGACTCGTAGGGGTCTCCCCTCTATTTGGGAAACCTTCCCATCAACAACAACAATGTCCTTCTGACATATGATGAGATCATGGGAAAACTCACTCAAGAAGAATGCAAATTGATAGCAAGAGCAATAATTCAAAAGCATGAAGAAGGAGAACACGCAACATACATCAGTCATGGAAAAAAGAAGAAGAAAATAGGAATTTCTTCAAAGAATCCCCCTTTCAAAACTCAAAAAGAAGGAATGACAGACCGACATCTCATATTGAGTGCTTCAATTGTCATAAGAAAGGTCATTATGAACGAGATTGTCCCAACAAAGGAAAGAGATCACGTTACAATTACAATAACAAAGGAAGAAAAGAATATCAAAAAGGAATCGTGATAGAAGAGATGATAGAAGAAGAAGAGATTCCTCAAGCAACCGTGAAGAACATCATCCTCCTCAAAAGAAGCAAAGGACACCCAGGTATGAAAGTAATACCGCAAATAAATCTGAATACATTCTCATTTCTGCTCTTACTAGTTCTTCTCCACTGGGCTCGTGGGAAAGTTGGCTAGTTGATAGTGGGGCCACTCATCATTTCTCTGGTTATAAAGAGGTCCTCTTTGATCTAGTAGAGAGGGAGAGTAATCTAAAGATAATTCTTGGAGACAATTCTACTCATCCCGTGAAAGGCTTTGGGTCCGTAAAGTTTCAGCTGAATATTGGGGAATTTGTTCTGCTGCGTGATGTCATGTATGTACCAAGATTAATGAAGAAGCGTGTATCTATATCTGCATTGGAAGACAAAGCGATGAGGTTCGCCTTCATCGAAGGTAAAGTTTTATCTTAGCCTACTGATTCATCTATGCAAGACGCCTTTACACTAGGATCGAGATTTGAATGACTCTATAAGGTCAAAGGAAGACGTCTCCTTGCATTGGCTCATAATACAAATTACTTGAGCGAATTATGGCACCGCAAATTGGCTCATCTTCACTATGATGCAATTCTAAAATCAAATAAATTGGTCTTTGGTATTCCCGATGATAAGGCTCACATGATGGAGTCTTCCCAGGTTGTGCAAGTGGAAAGAAAACAAGGGGACCATTTACTCCAGTAAGAAAAAAACTTATGACATTCTTCATCTCATTCATTATGATATATGTGGTCTAATACTTGTGCATTTAGTTGGTGGTCATCTCTACTACATTACCTTCATTAATGACTTCTCAAGAAAGACATGGATATATTATCTTAAGCACAAGGATGAAGCCTTCGAAATTTTCAAGGAATTCAAAGCATTGATCGAAAATCAATCAGGTAAGAGAATCAAAATCTTCAAGTTTGAAAATGGAGGAGAATACATGTCAAAAGAATTCATAGCATTCTGCACAAAAGACGGAATAAAAAAGGAAACGATTGTGCCATATACTCATGAACAGAACAGTCTTGCCGAAAGAAAGAACATATCTATATTAGAAGTTGTTCGTGCTATGATCCATGATCAAAAGATGTCAAAATTCCTTTGGGCCGAAGCTACATCTACTGCAGTATATGTTCAGAATAGGGTGCCTCATCAAGCATTAGACAAAAAGACTCCCAAAGAAATATTCACAGGGATCAAGCCTGATATCAACCATTTTCATGTATTTGGATGCCCATTATATTTTCACATGTTGAAAGACAAAAGAAACAAACTGGAAGCTACTGGGAGAAAAGGTACGTTTGTGGGTTATTGTGAAAATTCTAAAGCTTATAGAATTTATATTCTTGGTCAGAGAAAGGTCGAAATTAGAAGGGATGTAACATTTGATGAAGATGTAGCTCTTGGAAAAGAAATAGATCTTCCTCCACCTCCTCCTTCCAAGGAAGAGAATGATGACTGGGATATTCTAGATGGTCTGACTCTACCTGAACCTGTTATGGTTGACAATCCCATAGAGCCCATGGATCCGTAAGATCCTCCTTCAAATGACCCTCCCTCTAAGAAGAGATCAAAACAACCTTGCAGGCATCAGGGATATGTTGTTGCAAAGAGTACTATGATTCATGTCGAACCATCCTCATTCGAAGAAGTAGTAAAATAACAAGTTTGGAAGGATGTTGTGGTTGAAGAATATGAATAAATTATGAAAAATGATGTCTAGGATATTGTACCTAGACTGAAAGGGAAGTCAATTGTGACTTCAAAATGGATGTTTAAAATTAAGCATGGAAGTGATGGAAACATTCAGAAATATAAAGCAAGGTCAGTGGCTCGCGGCTTCTCTCAGAAAGAGGGAGAAGATTATGATGACATATTTTCTCTAGTAGCTCAATATACAACCATGTACTATATAGTTTCCCTTGCTGCAAGTCAAGGATGGACTCTTCATCAGATGGATGTAAAGACCGCCTTCCTCCATTGCATGTTACAGGAAGAGGTATATGTTGAACAACCATAAAGATTTGAAGTGGAAGATCAGAAAATACATGTGTGTAGGTTGAAGAAAGCATTGTATGTTTTGAAGCAAGCTCCCTGATATTGGTATGCTCGTATTGATAGCTACTTAATAAAGTTGGGATTCACAAGAAGTAGTGTCGATCCCAACCTCTACTTCAAGGTAATCCAAGGTATGCCATTGATTATGGTTTTGTATGTTAACAATGTATTTTTGACAGGTAGTAAGCCTCTGATGATTGAATGTAAGAGGAAGCTAGCCTCTGAGTTTGAAATGAAATACCTTGGTCTTATGCACTATTTTTTGGGCCTTGAAGTGTGGCAAAAGTCTGGTGAAATTTTCCTCTCGCAAGGGAAATACATTGTAAAATTACTGGAAAGATTTGGAATGACTGAATGTAAATCCATGGTCACTCCTATGGAAATAAATTTCAAGAAATTATGTGGAGATGTTGCAGGACCAGACTTAGAAAATCCATCTCAGTATAGAAAACTAATTGGGGCTTTGATGTTCCTTGCAAACACCCATCCAGATATATGCTATGCAGTAAACACTCTAAGTCAATATATGACCAAGTCCCACCACTCACATTGGATAACTGCCAGACACATATTGAGATACTTGCATGGGTCAATTACACTTGGCCTAATATATTTTATAGGAAATGTTTAGCTTCATGGATACACTGATGTTGATTGGGACGGAAATACTTTCAATAGGAAAAGCACATACAGATGTTGTTTTAGCATTAGATCTACCATACTATCCTGAATGAGCAAGAAACAAAAGTTTGTAGCATTGAGTGTAGCCGATGCAGAATATATTGCTGCTAGCAAGGGTAGTTGTGAGGTAGTATGGTTAAGAAAGCTCTTTGGAGAGGTCTTTGAGCAGGTCCTAGACACCATAGTAATATACTGTGACAACAGGAGTGGGATCTATTTGCATAAAATCATGTGTTCCATGAAAATTACAAGCATATTGAAATTTCGTATCACTTCAAAGTTGTCAAGCTCCATCACATCTCAACAGATAATTAGATTACAGATATTCTCACCAAGGCATTACCAAAGAGAAAGTTCTCATTCTTCAGAGAACAGATTGGATTGATGGATATAGCCACTCCAGATAAGGGGCAACGCTGATCGATGACACTGAGCATACTCTTCCCACCCTACCTTATCTCCCAGGGTGAGGAATTCAGATAGAGGGCTCTCGGGGTTGAGGGAACTCTGGACAATAGGGTGGTACCCTATCTATTACCCAGGGTTGAATAATGTTTCTCCCCTATCTTTATACGGTCGGGTAATATTGCTCCCCTCTTGGTATTTGCAAATTATACCTCAGTTGGCATCGTACCATCAAGCAGGTCAGCTAGATGGAATACCTCTTCTCGTTTTGGAGAGTGTACTTCGAGTGTACAACCCAAGTCGATTATGATGCAAGTGTTCTACCGTCGATGGGAATATCAGTAGGAAATACGATGGGTTAATATAACCCAATATGATTCTAGGTAGAGAGTAAGCTCCTCGATGAGATTCCAAGGTTGAGGGTGTACTCCCCTACGAGGAGTGTAATCCTATTGCTCGGTATGGGTGGAATATATTGCTACCCAATATGGTTCCAGGTTGAGATGTGCTCCCTGATGATATACTCTCTAATGATGATTGATGATGATATTTTGTGAAGCAGACCGATAACAGAGATTCCAAACTGCAACCTGATGGATAGAGGTTGGTAGACTAAGCTCCCCTCCGGTAAAAAAATATTCTTCTTTTAGATCAGAGAAAGTTTCATTAGTTAGACTTGAGCAAAGATAGTCAAGCATTACAACAACTTGACAAGATGATGCAAAGATATGGATAAGAGGAATTCTCCCTAGATGAGAGGGGTGTTAATTTTTGCAACTATGGTAAAATCCCACATTGGACAACTCATATGACCAAGATGATGCTTGCATTAAATTCCTCTTTTCGAGATAACCAAAATGGACCTAAAGATCACTTGATTCGGTCAAGCGGAAGTTAAGAATTGAATTATTTTATTAATTTGTTCATTATGGAACAGGTCAGCCCTAACCACTTGGGTAATTGCTTGGGTCATTCTTAACCCCAAGTAAACCCTCAAGACAACCTATAAAAGGAAGCAACCTCAAGCTCATTTGGACACACTCAAGTTATGTATTTATTCTTCTACTTTGTCTTGGCTCGCACAAGTTCATCGGCAAAAGTCTTCATTGGGTCCAAGATCACAAGAGAAAGGTTTGCTCTGAGTTAGAGTATTTTGGATCTCATTCCCTGGCACTGATCTGAAGTTTTTCTTCCATATTCACTGGCACAAAGTGGGTAAGAGAGAAACTTTGGCTCTCTGGTTGCTGGGAGGAAGTTTTGAGGGAGCAACTTTGCCTTCAAAAGGTTTTGGTCTCCGATCGCTCACTTTAGGTAGCCCAAGGAGCGACTTTACTTTGTTGGCCACTCGGATAGCACTGCAAGGGTGCGACTTTGCGTTGATTGGTCGCTCAGATAGCCCGACAAGGGAGAGACTTTGGGTATTTACTGTTCAAATCCATAGTCGCAGGCACAGAGACCTCCTAGGAGTAACTTTTTTGTTACACTCACCTGCATACTATCTTCGTGAGTGCGACCCTAAAGTTTTAGTTGCACACATACAATTTTGATGATAACGACCCAGTTCAGATCTGGAGTTTTGGCATCTCAGCATCAGTAATCTATGGATCTGGGTTTCTCTGCTACAGATCGGTAGATCTAAGTTTCTATGTTGTTATAACATATCAGTAAATCTGTAGATCTGGTTTATTGTTACCTGTTGTTGATCATATGTATTGGGCTCATTGTACTCATTGTTGTAACTTTTTATGATGATCTACTAAAGAAGAAGAAGATTTGAAAGGGTTTCCCCCTTGTGGGGTTTTTCCTTGGTCTTGGACCAATCTCCTATCTCTTATGGTTGTGTGTGCTATTGTCTTCTCCATCACTGCATATATTGTTCATTTCAGTTATGTTCATGATTGATTATACTGTTAATAATTGGATAGGATAAATTGGACTAAAGTAACTAATACAACATTGAACAATCAGAAAATTTAACAACTTGGACACTTTTATGCTAAAGAAAGAAATTGCATGTCCTAAAAAAGCCTAGTTACCAACATTGTCCCCCACCTCCCCCTATATGCAAGAAATTTTATAAACTTTGGAAAATTTGAGCCAATTTTCATCAAATTTTAACATGGAAGGTGGGACAGAAATGGTGCAAATTGACCACCTCGTCCATGCTTGAATTTTAAATATTTTTGGGAAATTTGGTAAATTCTGCTAAACTTGATTAAATTTAGCCCAATTTTTGGCAATATTTAACAAACAATGGGCTTAAAGGGGAGCAGGGGGAGGGAAATGTTGAGAACCATTCACCCTTCCTTTATGCAACAAATTTCATAAATTTCCACAAACAAATAAAAAAGAGAAAAATTCGCTAAAAGCTTATATTCCATAATTATTTAAATAACATATTTACCATCAAGTACTTTCTACCATAATTTAAGCAAGTCTTTACATAAGGATAGGAATAAGATGTAAATAAATACACTTATCAACTGTTACTTCCCATCTTAATTTATATTTTCCTGAGAACTTATTTAAGTGCAAAATTATAAATATATATAATTATTAATAGTTACTTTCCTCCAAAATTTGGGCAAGTCCTTGATCATGAGTAAGTAATTAATTTATTCATTTAATATCTCCATTTATTACTTCATGCAAAAGAAAGCTATAAGATTAGATTTGCATTATAATTTTTAATACAATTTTCCCAACATAAATTTCCAACTTAAATGAAAAAAGACTGTTTATCTTGCACAACTTGTTTCTTTTATTTAAATTTATTTTAATAAAAATCCTATATTATAATTATCTTTGAAAATATTTATCGATAACAAAACTAATCGTCTTTTAATTTATACATATTTTGTAGACATTTAAAAAAAAAAGTTTAAATACCTTCTTTCAAAATATTATTTTTCAAAGAAAATACTAATCCATGTTTGATAAAATAATAATAGTTCTTACTTTATCGTAAATTCTGATCATGATTTTAGAATGTAATTTATTGTTAAAGAAATATCAATATTCGTCAATAAATATATTAGAAATTTAATCCTTATAGACAATTTCATTCAGTACTAAATGTGCTCATCTCTATATCAATTCGACGCCATTCTTATTAGTTTTTGCTTAAAACTTACTTCAAATTATATGAAAGAGGGCAGCAAAATAAATAACATCAAACTATATTGGGGTTAGATTTGATTTAATTTCTCTCATACCTTCGATATCAATGGCACAAGAATTTTTTTGTATTGCGGCATAGAAGAATAAATTTTTTTTTTTTTTTTTTTAATTGCCATTTAAAGCTTGAATAGCCATCCTCGATACTGAATACAACTTTGGATAGCTATGTGTTTGAAGATCATTCACATGACATGACTATGTCTAGATAGTCGCACACATTGATAGTTAAGTATATGTATATATGAATGACACAAATTATTTTTCAATAAAGTAATAAAAGCAATTTGACATAGATAAGTAATAAATTTGTTGATTTCAGTGTAGAAGATGATTTCTAATCTTATTTGATTGCTTGCATTAGATGCATTCATTTCAATGTAGATGTTGATTTCTAATTATATTTGATTGCTTGCACTAGATACATTGATTTCAATTTAGATGTTGATTTCTAATCCTATTTGATTTCTTGCTCTAGATGCATTGATTTCAACGCAGATGGTGATTTCTAATTTTATTTTATTCTTGAACTAGATGCATTGATTTTAGTGTAGGTATTGATTTCTAATTATATTTGATTTCTTGCACTAGATGTATTGATTTCAGTGTAGATGTTGGGTTCTAATCTTATTTGATTGCTTGCATTATATGCCTTGATTTCAATGTAAATGGTGTTTTCTAATCCTATTTGATTGATAGCATTAGATGGATTAGATGTTTTTCATCTTGAGACTGTAAATTATGAAAAATATTTTTCAAGATTAGATGGATGGGGGAGAGAGAGAAGAAGATTTGTTACAGTAGATGCATTGATTTCAGTGTAGATGATGATCTCTAATCCTATCTGAATGTTTTCGCTAGATACATTGATTTCAGTGTAGATGTTGGTTTCTAATTATATGATCTGATAATCACCCTATGAGTGATCTCAGTTAAGAAATATTGAATAGAGGTATTACAGACTCATGTGTTGGTGTGTGTCTGTGTTATTTAAGCAACAAATCGATTAGATTGCAAATACACAGACACTTGAAATGGAAAACAACAGAGAAATACAGTAAGCAAATACAAGAACACAAGAAATTAATAAGGAGTTCACCCTATCCCCCAGGGCTACATCTCCGATCCAATTTTCAGTGGTGGCCTTATTTTATTGTGTCTTGAAGCAGAGAATTACAATGAAGGAGCTCAATATGAGTCTCCTAAAACAGATTGGCTTGGCAGGGTGGTTCTCGGATTCCTCAAACTAGAGTACACAGACTCTTTTCTTTGCCAACTCTTTGACCTCTCTGGTTTGACAGATCCTCTCAGGGATGGCTTGAATCTCTCAAGCTCACTGGTGCTCGACGCTGCCTTTGGTCAGCTCAGCCCTTTGTCCTCTTTTTGCTTTTTACTTCACTGGTTCTTCTCTTCTCTGTCTTTTGTCTTCGGTGTTCCATCTTTTGGTTCCCGACTCATCCCCTCTATCTGGTTTGTACATGGCTTTAAAGCCATTCGAGCTCATGGCGGTTCACTTCCTCTTCCGCCTCTGTCGGATCGTCTGCTTGCATTTGCACTTGGAGTTCCCTGTTTCGGCGTCATCATCAGGCTCACAGAGAGTGGCCACTTGTCCTCCCGCAAACTGCGCCAGCCTGCTTCATCGGTTCAATTCTTCGGTTACGTCATGGAATGAGTCTTCCGCCACCTTGGCGGTCAAAGCAGACCTCAAGTTCTTCTAAATCGCGGCTTAACCCTCCGTCAATTCCGTCTTCTCCATCGGGCGCGATCTCAGCCATTAGATCTGGAGCCTTTTTTTTTTAAGCCATTTAAAGCTTGAATAGCCATCCTCGATACTGAATACAACTTTGTGTCGTTGTGTGTTTGAAGATCATTCACATGACATGACTATGTCTAGATAGTCGCACACATTGAAAGTTAAGTATATGCATATATGAAAGCACAAATTATGATATTTTTCAATAAAGTAAGAAAAGCAATCTGATATAGAGAAGTAATAAATGCGTTGATTTCAGTGTAAAAGATGATTTCTAATCTTATTTGATTGCTTGCACTAGATGCATTAATTTCAATGTAGATGTTGATTTCTAATTATATTTGATTTCTTGCACTAGATACATTGATTTCAGTTTAGATGTTGATTTCTTGCTCTAGATGCATTGATTGCAGCGTAGATGGTGATTTCTAATTTTATTTTATTCTTGCACTAGATGCATTGATTTTAGTGTAGGTATTGATTTCTAATTATATTTGATTGCTTGCACTAGATGTATTGATTTCAGTGTAGATGTTAGTTTCTAATCTTATTTGATTGCTTGCATTATATGCCTTGGTTTCAATGTAAATGGTGTTTTCTAATATTATTTGATTGATAGCATTAGATGGATTAGATGTTGTTCATCTTGAGACTGTAAATTATTAAAAATATTTTTCAAGATTAGATGGATGGGGGAGAGAGAGAAGAAGATTTCTTACACTAGATGCATTGATTTCAGTGTAGATGATGATCTCTAATCCTATCTGAATGTTTTCGCTAGATACATTGATTTCAGTGTAGATGTTGGTTTCTAATTATATGATCTGATAATCACCTTATGAGTGATCTCAGTTAAGAAATATTGAATAGAGGTATTACAGACTCATGTGCTGGTGTGTGTATGTGTTATTTAAGCAACGGATCGATTAGATTGCAAATACACAGACACTTGAAATGGAAAACAACAGAGAAATACAGTAAGCAAATACAAGAACACAAGAAATTAATAAGGAGTTCACTCTATCCCCCAGGGCTACATCTCCGATCCAATTTTCAGTGGTGGCCTTATTTTATTGTGTCTTGAAGCAGAGAATTACAATGAAGGAGCTCAATATGAGTCTCCTGAAACAGATTGGCTTGGCAGGGTGGTTCTTGGATTCCTCAAACTAGAGTACATAGACTCTTTTCTTTGCCAGCTCTTTGACCTCTCTGGTCTGACAGATCCTCTCAGGGATGGCTTGAATCTCTCAAGCTCTCTGGTGCTCGACGTTGCCTTTGGTCAACTCAGCCTTTTGTCCTCTTTTTGCTTTTTACTTCACTGGTTCTTCTCTTCTCTCTCTTTTGTCTTCGGTGTTCCGTCTTTTGGTTCCCGACTCATCCCCTCTATCTAGTTTGTACATGGCTTTAAAGCCATTTGAGCTCATGGCGGTTCACTTCCTCTTCCGCCTCTGTCAGATCGCCTGCTTGCAGCTGCACTTGGAGTTCCCTGTTTTGGAGTCATCATCGGGCTCACAAAGAGTGACCACTTGTCCTCCTGCAAACTGCACCAGCCTGCTTCGTCCGTTCAATTCTTCGGTTACGTCGTGGAATGAGTCTTCCGCCACCTTGGCGGTCAAAGCGAACCTCAAGTTCTTCTAAATCGCAGCTTAACCCTCCGTCAATTCCATCTTCTCCATCGGGCGCTATCTCAACCGTTAGATCTGGAGCCCTTAGATCTGACGCCATTCGCTCGTCCCGCGCAGTTGACTAGCTTGACTGTTAGCGCGCGATGAGCGGAAGTTTTCTCTCTCCTCCGCTTGCCACGCATTGGGCGCTGAGTGGAATCGCTATTTTTTCATCAAAACTGCTTACTGCCCATGGATGCCCCCGATCAATACCGTCGGTTTTGGAGTGGGTCCCGCCTTTAGCGCTTAGCCTTTTTTCCACGGTTTTCCCGACTCCCACACAACCGAGTGCTCAGGGCTTCCCCATTTTAAGGGTTTTCGCCCAGCTAAGCGCTAATCGCGCATCAAAAAATCCCTATGTTTCCCGATCCAAGCCTTCTAGGGGCTAATTTTTCCTCCCGCACAGTCATCATGGGCCTCAGTCAGCGCGCTTTGAACGAGGTCCTTGTCGTTCCACGCTGGCTACCACTGCCACTGGTTTAGAGGTGTTTTTGATCGTTGTTTTAAATTCTTTGAAGTTTGTCCCGACCTGATACAGCCATGGCTATGTTGATCATTCTTTATGGATCCAATTTGGATCACGGCCTTCCCACTGAAAAGCTTTTGGACTACCAAAAGTTGGTTTTCTTTCAAGCATCGACTAAGTGAGGGTACTGCTATCTCACTTACCCAATCTCAATCCACTTTGCACTACTCAGCTTTGAACCTTTGAGTCCAATTCTGAGGTACTCAACATCTCCTTTGTACGTTGTCCTCACCTTCCTGTCTAAGACTGTGTCTTCCTGCAATTCATTCAGATGTTCACGTAGCAGGTCATCAATAGAAGGCAATTGACTCTGCGCTTCAAGATCCTCAATCATTGAAGGTTCAAACAATCTTAAGCAATCTGCATTTATGACTGAGTAGATGTGCATGTAAGCTGGTAGATTAACGCGAAAAGCATTTTCACCAATCTTCTCGAGTATCCTAAAAGGTCCATACCTAATAGGGTTTAACTTTTTACCTTCACCTTGCATCCTGTCATTGCTGATATACAGCCATACCTAGTCACCAACTTGGAAACTATGCTCCATCCGATGCTTGTCATGCCTAGCCTTGTATTTGGCTTGGCTCCTTTCTAGTTGTTCCTATACTACCTAGTGGATCTTCTAGATCTGTTCAATGAACCTAGTCGCCTTGCCCACATCATTGTGTCCATCAACCGTGGTATCTTTACCAAAGGAAAAATCCAAAGGAGACCTTGGTGTGAATCCAAAACAGGTTTCAAAAGGAGATCTCTGTGTAGAAGAATGTTTTGTTCTATTGTAAGCATGCTGCACATAACACAAGTGTTCATCCCAAAGCTTAGGATGTTTGTTGCAATATCCTCTGAGTAGCTAGATCACCGTTATGTTAACTACTTCTGTCTGGCCATCGGTTTGTGGATGAAAAGCTATGATTTTCTTCAGTTGGGTGTCCATTAGCTCCCACAGTCTTGACCAAAACTTCCCCACAAATCGGCTGTCTCAATTAGATACAATAAAAGTGGTTAATCCAAAATGACCCATACATGTTCAAAGAATAGTTTTGCAGTTTGTTCATTTGTAATATGCTTATTACAAGGTATCAAAATGCACATTTTGTTGAACCTTTCCACAACCACATACAGATAACCATGACCTTTTCTAGACATAGGCAGTCCCCCAACAAAATCCATGGAAACACTTTCCCAAGGGTGAGAAGGAACCTGTAATGGAGTGTACAGGCCTAGTTTTCTATTGCTAGGATTGCTTTTGGCACACATGGTACACCCTCTCACATACCTAGAAACTGTCTCATTCATTTTTGGCCAATAACAAAATCTTTGTAGCTGTGCAACTGTTTTACTTACCCCAAAGTGACCTAATATCAGATAAGTGTGCGCCTCTATAATTATCTTTACTCTCTTTGTTTGTGAAATGCAGAGTTTCCCGAAATGATACAAGAGTCGGTCCTTCACATGATAATCCAATTCTTCTACCCTTTTTCCTTGACTCAAAGTTGCATATACATCTTTAAAGTCTATATCTTGAGCATATTATTCAATGTAGCTTTCATGTAGTACAAAATTATGCTTAAGTATAGAAGATGCATTTATAATGGGTCTAAATAACATGTCTGCAACTTTTTTATGTATGCCCTTTTTATATCTGATGACCAAATAATATTGTTGTAGAAAACCCATCCATCTGTAATGTTATGATTATTGCAACTTAGTTTGGGAGTGTAGATATTGAAGTGGTTGATGATCAGTATGTATTACTATCTCTTTGCCCATTAAATAATGTTTCCATTTTTTCACACTCTGAACTAATGCATACAATTCTTTATCATATGTAAGATAGTTAACTACTGCAGAATTAGAAGTCTCAGAATGATAACATATGGGTTTACCATGCTGTGTCAACACTGTTCCCATGGCATAGTCACTGGCATCTGTTTGGATCTCAAATGGTCTTTGTAGATCAAGCAGTGCTAGTACTGGTGTTGTACTAGTCTTTTCCTTTAAGGCGTCGAAGGCTTTCTGATGTTTGCCTCCCCACTGAAACACTTTGTTCAATCCTATCAAAGTAGGTAAGGGAGCTGCAATTGAGGAAAAGTTAGAGATGAACTTCCTCTAATATTGTGCTACTCCTAAGAAGCTTCTCACTTCTGTAGCAAACTTGAGTTTGGACTAGTTTACAATCACTGCCACTTTATAGGGATCTGTTTTCAATTCACCACCCCCTACTATATGACCCAAATAATTTAGAGAGGTTTTGCCAAATTCACATTTGGAGAGTTTAACATAAATTTTTTCTCTTTTCAAAACATCTAATGTCTGCTTAACATGCTTTAAGTTTTCCTCCCACGTTTTACTAAAAATCAGAATGTCATACAGATACACAATAACAAAATCATCAAGAAAAGGCCTGAGTACATCATTCATTTTTCTCATGAAAGTAGCAAGGGCATTGGTCAAGCCAAAAGGCATAACCAGCGACTCATACAATCCTTGCTTTGTTTTGAAAGCAGTCTTCCATGCATCTTGCTCTGCAACTCTGACCTGATGGTATCCACTGTGCAAATCCAGCTTGGTGAAATAAACAACTTCCTTTAATTGATCTAAAAGATCATCTATGCGAGAAAGGGGATAATGATTTTTTATTGTTATCTTATTCAATGCTCGGTAGTCAATGCACATTCTCCACGAGCCATCTTTCTTTCTCACCAAAACAATTGGTGACCCACATGGTGATGTGCTAGGCCTGATAAACCCCTTCTCAAGCAACTCCTACACCTGCTTCTTTATTTCAGCATTCTCTAAAGCAAACAACCTGTACATTCCAATGTTAGGCAATGGAACATCTTGCTACAAAATAATATCATGTACTATTTCATTTTTGGGTGGCAGGCCTTTAGGTTCTTGAAACAGAACATCATACTCTGAAACAATATTTTCTATATCAGCTTGCTGCTTAGCATTACAACCCTCAAATACATTGGTTTTACCAGGTTTCTTTTCCTTTACAACCATTAGTAAAAATTGTTTGCACGAATTTATCATTCTTTTCATCTGCCCTGAGTTTATGAGAGTATAATTATTTTTGATCTTATGAGCTCTTACAAAGTATTCGATTCCATTTTTCACAAGTAGATACTTGTTCTCAGATCTATAGAAAATTTCTTTTCTATCATACAAGTAAGGACTCCCTAAAACAATTCCACATATATCCAAAGGAATTATGTCTAACTCAACCTCATCTATAAATGTTGACCCAAAAGAGAACTTGAGTTTGCAGTGTCTAGTCACTTGTAGTTGTGCTTTCATTCAACCATCCTAATGGGTATGGTTTCTTGTGAGGTGTAGATGCTAATTCCAATTTATTTACAATTGCTTCAGAAATAAAATTTACTTGTGAGCCACTATCAAACAAAGTATCAATCTTTTGATGTTTGGAAACAACTCGAATATGGAAAAGCTCATGTCTTTTTCTCTCATGTTCTTCATCAATAACAGATTGAGTAGAATTACAAGTAGATGCTTCAGAATTCTTACCTTTTATACCTGTGGCTGCAATGATTGTTTCATCTCCTGAGTCTAACCCCAAATATTTCTGAATAGCTGTAGCAGTCTTCTTCTTCTTGCCCTCGAACTTCTTAGGTCTCATCTCTCGATGCAGAATCCAATAGTGTTCATCATCATGCCCATCCTTTTTACAGTGAGTGCATGAAGCTTTCCTTTTCCGTGCAGTGTTAGCCTTCCTTGCTTTCCACTTCTGCTTTCTTTTCTCCTTGCTCTTGCTTGCAGTGGGTTGGGATAGTCCCCCAACTTCTGGATTTCCATTATTTCCTCTAGCCTCTAGATGAGTAGCTTGTACAGATACCTCATCTATACTAGTGGGATTAAACATGAGGATGGTATGCCTCATGTAGCTGTGTAGACTACCAATGTACTTCAAAAGAGTCTCTGGTGAGTCTAATGAAATCCCTAGAATCAATGCTATCTTTCTAAATTCTTGAGTGTACCCTTGCACACTTTGCCCTTTCAACTACCGAAGAGTTTTCTAACTCATCATGGCTTATTTCATGTAGGCCAATGGATAGAATTGCTTCTTGATGGCAGAAACAAATTCACTCCAGACATAGATAATATTACCATGTCTTTTCACGTCAGCTTGGGTTCTGCCTTCCCACCAACCCAAGGCAATGCCTCCTAGGCGTAGGCTTTCCAGCTGAATTTTTCTCTTGTCTGAGTCGATGTTCTGCACTCTGCAATACACATCAATTTGTCTAATCCAATTGTCCAATTTTTTAGCATTTATCTCTCCATCATATATAGGCAAATCGAATTTAACATCTAGCTTGATCAAAGATGCTTTCTTATTATGCACAGGGCTATTAGGAGGTGTGAGAAGGCTTTCCTCTTTCCCTTTTCCTTTTGAGTGGTCATGGGAATGAGATTCATCTTCTTTTTTATCTTGTTTAGAACCTGATGAATCTTCATCCTTATGCTTTCTAAAGTCCCTATACATTTCTTCTACTATAGACTTTATAGCTAGGAAACTTTCTATGAATTTAGGGTCTAGCCCCACAGAACCTTCCTCTGATATTGTCTTCCAAGGATAGACTCTCCCAATCTCAGGATTAGTTTCAACCAACTCTCCTTCTCCTAATTTGAGCTTTGATCTACTGAGCATTCAACAGCTAAACCAACACAAGCTTGTCTAACCTTACAGCCTAAAGCTCTAATACCACTTGATCTGATAATCACACTATGAGTGATCTCAATTAAGAAATATTGAATATAGGTATTACAGACTCATGTGTTGGTGTGTGTCTATGTTATTTAAGCAACGGATCGATTAGATTGCAAATACACAAACACTTGAAATGGAAAACAATAGAGAAATATAGTAAGCAAATACAAGAACACAAGAAATTAATAAGGAGTTCACCCTATCGCCCAAGGCTACATCTCCGGTCCAGCTTTCAGTGGTGGCCTTATTTTATTGTGTCTTGAAGCAGAGAATTACAATGAAGGAGCTCAATATGAGTCTCCTGAAACAGAATGGCTTGGCAGGGTAGTTCTTGGATTCCCCAAACCACTAGAGTAAACAGACTCTTTTCTTTGCCAGCTCTTTGACCTCTCTGGTCTGACAAATCCTCTCAAGGATGGCTTGAATCTCTCAAGCTCTCTGGTGCTCGAGGTTGCCTTTGGTCATCTCAGCCCTCTGTCCTCTTTCTGCTTTTTGCTTCACTGGTTCTTCTCTTCTCTCTCTTTTGTCTTTGGTGTTCTGTATTTTGGTTCCCGACCCATCCCCTCTATCTGGTCTGTACATGGCTTTAAATCCATTTGAGCTCATGGTGGTTCGCTTCCTCTTCCGCCTCCATCGGATCGCCTGCTTGCAGCTGCGCTTGGAGTTCCTTGTTTCAACGTCATCATCAGGCTCACAAGGAGTGGCTACTTGTCCTCCTGCAAACTGCACCAGCCTGCTTCGTTGGTTCAATTCTTTGGTTACGTTGTGGAATGAGTCTTCTGCCACCTTGGCAGCCAAATCAGACCTCAAGTTCTTCTAAATCATAGCTTAACCCTCTGTCAATTCTGTCTTCTCCATCAGGCGCGATCTCAACTGTTAGATCTGGAACCCTTAGATCCAACGCCATTCGCTCGTCCCGCGCGGTTGACTAGCTCGATCGTTAGCACATGATGAGCAACAATTTTCTCTCTCCTCCACTTGCCACACGTCGGGCGCTGAGTAGAATCACTCATTTTTCATCAAAACTGCTTACCGCCCATGGATGCCCCCGATCAATACCGCCAGTTTTGGAGTGGGCCCCACCTTTAACGCTTAGCCTTTTGTCCCACAGTTTTCCCGAATCCCACGCGACCGAGTGCTTGAGGCTTCCCCATTTTGAGGGTTTTCGCCCAGCGATGCACGATTAGCACTAAGCTAATCACGCATCAAAAACTCCCTCTGTTTCCTGATTCGGGCCTCCCATGGGCTAATTTCGCCTCCTGCATAGTCTCCATGGGCCTCGGTCAGCGCGCTTTGACCGAGGTCCTCGTCGTTCCACGCTGGCTGCCACTGCCACTGGTTTAGAGGTGTTTTTTATTGTTGTTTTAAATTCTTTGAAGTCTATCCCGACCTAGTACAACCATGGCTCTGTTGATCATTCTTTATGGATCCAATTTGGATCATTATATTTGATTGCTTGCACTAGATGCATTTATTTCAATGTAGATGTGGATTTCTAATCGTATTTCATTGCTTGCATTAGATGCATGGATTTCAATGTATATGTGGATTTCTAATCCTATTTGATTGCTTGCACTAGATGCATTGATTTCAGTGTATATGTTGATTTCTAATCTCATTTCATTGCTTGCAATAGATGCATTTATTTTACTGTAGATGTTGTTTTCTAATCCTATTTGATTGTTTGCATTGGATGCTGTTTTTTTTGCTTAAGCAAGAGACGGTCCTTTTATTAACTTAGGTAAAAAAATATTTTACACATGTTACAATATATGCCCAGAGGCGCAAACACCCACAAAGGGGCGTGAAAATACCCTAAGTACCCAAAAATTCTCCTAAAACCAAACAAAGACAAGGCCTAGACTGCCTTGGAACCAAGAGCAAGCAAGTGAACCGAAGTCCGCTTCCCAAAACCAACCGAAGATCTGTCTTCTAACAATCCAACGGTCAAGATTTAACCCAAACAAGGACGAAGCCTCCAAAAAATGCTAAAGTTGCACGATTAACGCTAACTGTTGATCTTCTCCTTCTAATCGAACAGCTGGAGTCCATATCGCGCGGCTTAAAAAGTCCGCCGAATACCGCGCGATGAAGGTGGTTTGTTTTTTTGGTCCTCCACCATGTGTTGCTCCCTGAGTGGAATCGTTGGCTTTTCATAAATACCATCTTTGGCTTGGAAGGTGCCCGGTGAAGGTGGTAAACCATTAGTGGTTTTCTCCTTTCGGCCCCACCAACTTGCACACCAAAAGGTGGTCGTTGATCATCCCTCTCCAGATCTGACAGCCATAGACCAAATCGGACCACACAACTGCTCCTCAAATACCCTAAAGTTGCATGATCAACTCTGACCATTGATATTTTCCTTTTGATCCAACGGATGGAGTCCATATCACACGGCTTAAAAAGCCTGCTAAATACCACGCGATGAAGGCGGTTTTATTTTTTGGTCCTCTGCCACGTGTTGCTTCCTGAGTGGAATCGTTGGCTTTTCATTAATACCATCTTTGGTTTGGAAGGTGCTCGATGAAGGTGGTAAACTAATAGTGGTTTTATCCTATCGGCCCCACCAATTTGCACACGAAAAGGTGGACGTTGATATTCCCTCTCTAGATCTGATGGCCACAGACCAAATCGAACCACACAACTGCTCACGAAATACCCAGCGATGAAGGCAGTAATCACTATCCATCCACCTCCACACGTCGCCTGCTGAATGGCATCACTTGTCTTTCGAGAAAACTTCTCCCAGGTCAAAGGATGCCCGAAGCAGGTGGTATGTCTCAGGAAGTTTTTGACCCCAGTAATCTCTTCCTTTATCGCATTGCCCGAGGAAGACATAGCCAAAAGGGTGGCCTCTTTAGCATTCATGTCCCATGGAATTACTTTACCTGTGAACAGATATCTTCTGTCTCTGTATCTAGAAGCTCCCTTAGAAAACCGACAGTGCATCTCCGTTGATAGGCCGTCTGAAGTGAACTTATCCATCGTTTTCATGAAGTAAAATTCTTTCTCTTGAATTTTCCTGATACTGCTATTTGTTGTTGAGGGCCCGGGATGAGCATTCCTCCTTCAACCTGCCATCCGTTACCTCCTCCCACCAGCAGCACAAGTCGATATCTTGTTTCATACCCCCTCATTTGCAAGCCAGTCCGCAACTTTGTTGGCTTCCCTGCGGACATGCACCAACCTAAGAGTTCTCAACATTCTTAGGTGTGCTTCGATTCTTTGGTAGAATTGCAGAAGCCGCCAGTGTCCTAAGATTTTCTCTGGTGCAGCGCCAACATTTATCCTCTTCACTGAGTTAATGACTAATTTTGAGTCAGCCTCAATGATTACATTGTGAATGTTGTACTTGAGCAATATTTCCAGGCATAATTCCATTGACATTAGCTCAGCCATATTGTTGGTTGATTTTCCTAGATAATTGTGGAAGATGACTTGTATGTTTCCTTCCTCATCCCTCATGACCCCTCCATAACCTGCTTCTCTCGGATTCCATTTTGAGGCCCCATCTATGTTAAATTTTAAAAAGCCATGTGAAGGGGGTTGCCATGAAGCCTTTCCTGCTGAGGTATTCTTGTTGATCTACATAGAACCCTGAGGAGGATGAACCTTGAGCTCTAACTTCTCCAGTATTCTAGCCTCTCTTTGTCCGATGGGTTTTCCAGTAGCTACACCTCCCAAGATATGAAGAGTCTCTTTGAGTGTTTAAGGATTAGCTTAAGGATGTTGCTCACCGGACTTGCTTTATCCTTGAAAATCTTGTTGTTGCGCTCCTTCCAAGCATTCCAGATTATGAATCCTGGGGTCAGCATCCAGGCGGAGTTAATGATCTCATTATCCAAAAAAAAAAATCCGCCATTTTTTCAAAGTAGAAATGATGTCATTTACATTTCTGTCTGTCTGCTGGAAGACTTCTCCAACCCAATTCCAAAGTATTGTAGTGCAAGTGCATCTATTCATGAGATAATTTGTAGTTTCTTCCTATTGTCTACATAAGTGACATCTTGAGGGGCCAACAAAGCCTCTTTTTCTTAGGTTGTCCCATGTCAGAATCTTGCCCTGTTGAACCAGCCACTTGAACAATTTTACTTTCATCCAATGAGGATTATCCCAAAGTTCTTTCCACGTCTGATCAGTGTTTGGAAGGTTAAGCCATGAATCTATCCTTTTGGCCTCCTTAAGGTTGAAGAGCCCTGCCTTATTCTTTCCCCATCTTAGTTGATCGTCCAAGGTTGAGTTTAAGATTTTCCTCTTGTCTAAAAGAGATTTAAGGGCTATAGCTTGAGTGTGCAACATGCCCATTCCATTGTAATCTGGAAGTTTCCATGTTCTCCATTTCCCATTGTTCCTTCATAGGTCCCAATAGTCACCTACCCTCCTTAATCCTTTGTTGATGGTATCGGTGTGAATGTCTACTAATTCTTCACTTCGGAGATTGTCCTCATGTTGTCAATTATCCTCCCAAAACTAGGCCAAATTTCCATTTTTGATCTCCCAGAAACTGTGATTTTGGACTAGGGCCCTGTTCTCCCATGCCCTATTCCAAATTGAAAAACCTTTTAATTGTCCTGTCATTCTGATGGGTTTCTTCTCCTGCCAATCTCTTGCATATTTTTGCTTCCATAGTTTTGCCCAGGGGGCTTGTATTTCCTTTAGCCATCTCCACCAGATTTTGGCACCAAGAACTCTGTTAAGAATTCCTGGGTCATGCAGACCCAAGCCACCATGGGACTTTGGTTTGCATACCCTGTCCCATGCCACAAGGGCCCATTTCTTCTTTTCTTCACCTTTCCCCTAGAGAAAATCTCTCTGAATGTTTCTTATATTAGTAATTACACCAGTTGGTGCCAGAATGGTTGATAGCATATAGATAGGGATACTTTGGAGGATAGCCTTAGTTAGAATCAATCTCCCTGCTAGATTTAGTGCTCTATTTGTCCATTCGCTAATATTATCTTTTAGCTTATTTAGAACAGGCTCCCAGATATCCTTGTGTAGCAGTTTGTTGGTGAGGGGAATTCCTAGGTACTTCGTAGGCAGTGACTCCCGTTGAAAGCAAAAAATTCTGGAAAGATTTCTTTGTATTGCAATATCCGTATTGAAAAAGAAAATCTTTGATTTGGTAAGACTTAGCTTTGTGCCTACTGCCCTAGAAAACTCACTCAGAATCTGCTTGAATGCTTTGGCTTCCTTGATAGTGGGTGTGCCTTGAAGCATAGTATCATCCACAAATTGTTGATGTGTCACTGTGTCCCCACCTTGAGTGAGTCTCAAACCTTGAATTCTCCCTTCGTTCTTAGCAGCTCTGATTGCTCTCCCTAACCCTTCCATCATTAGAATGAAAAGGAAAGGAGAAAGAGGATCACCTTGCCTGAAACCTCTAGAAGGCTTGAAGGTTTTGGAGGGAGAGCCATTGAGAAGAATTGAACACCTGGCGGTGGTAACTAGCGCCATAACCCATTTAATCCAATTGTAATCAAAGCCATAGGCTTTTAATATTGCTCTTATGTACGACCAACTAAGTTTGTCATAGGCCTTTGCTATGTCCAACTGAATTATCATCTATGCCTGTTTATTGGTAGTGAGTGAATGAACCATTTCATGTGCTTGAATTATGTTGTTAAGAATTTGTCTTCCTTCCACATAGCTCGTTTGCTCCTCTGACACTAGTGTTGGGAGGAGTGGTTTGAGATGGTTAGCAATTACTTTGGATATTTTTTTCCCTCTGGAAAAATCAATATATATTTCATTAATGAGCAGTTTACATATGATTCTGTTAGAAACAGAGTTCTTCAAAAGTTGTCTGTGCAATACCTCGCAGGGCATGCTTATCAGTTCATTCTATATATGCTATACATCTTAACAAAAAACCAAAAATTGCAGTATTGTCTGTAGAGAGCTGTCAAAAAACATATATATATTTAGTTGTCTATTTGCTAATCCTGGGTTTGGTATCTTGGATCTATGTAAGGCCGATGATAGTATTTTTGCTCCCGCTGATCAGTAGCCTCTGTAATCTCCCATAGTCCTCGATCCATCAGCGTTGCCTCCTTAGAAAGTTTGTCGGCACCTTTATTGTGCTCCCTGTAAATATGAGAGATAGAAATATGGTTAAAAGCTGCCTTGAGATCGAGAGATTCTTGTAGAATAGTGCTGAGAGAGTGCATGTGACATATAGCTGTGCCATTCATCCAATTAAAAATGATATGAGAATCTCCATAAATGTTGATGTTTATGCAATGGTGACTTAAAGCAAAGTGTAGAAGATGTCGAAGTGTAATCAATTCAACGAAGTTGTTTGTGCCAACTCCCAGGCCAGCCTTTATGTTATAATGATGGGTCTCGGATACATATAGAATGATTCCACCCCCGCAGCTTTGTTGGTTTGCCGCTCCGTCAAAGAATGCCCAAGGCGTGCTTGTGTCGATGAGGGGAGGCGGGGCAGGCTGTCGAGGAGGCGGAGGGGAGGGATCAGGCAGCTCCTTCAGGGCAGCTACAATGCTAGCTTCTGGTAAGGGCCAGTGGATGGGCTTTTCATCAAAGATGGCTCGATTTCGAGCTTTCCAAATAGCCCAGTTGACTATGATGTGAAGGTTTATCAATTTGGATCCTTTGTTTTTCTTTTCCCATTCATTCCAAGCTTTAATGACGTCCTGTCCCTCCCATTCTCCATTGTAATTTATATGCGCACGGAGGTTTCGCCACAGGTCTGCTGTTGCTCGGCATCTCGTGAATATGTGATCTGTAGATTCCGAATCCTCTTTGCAGAGCACACACCTAGTAGGTCCGTGTATAGCTCTCTTCGCCAGCTGTTCACCAGTGGGGACTTTGTGCCTTAGTATGCACCAACTAAACAATTTCGATCGGGGGGAGGCTGTACATTTCCATATATTTTGCCGCCAGTTTGAGATTTCTCCAGTTTTTCGGTGTTCAATGAGGTATATATAACCTTCCTTTGGAGTGTATACCCCGTGCTCTGCGCGGTGCCATATCAATTCATCCGGTCCCTCCAAGATGCAGATGTGTGCTTCCATCAAGGCATCTCTGAACTCATCCCATATGGTGTGCCATCTTCTCGGAATGTTTAATTGATCTGCCGATTTCCATGCTTGGTGAAAAATATCAGTTTGAGCTGGGTCTGCTATCTGCGAGATAACCTTTATGTTTTGTGTTGCTAGATGTGCGATTAAATCTTGTGGGAGTGTATGTCTGCCCCCACTTCCGGACCAAGGATCCATCCCAATTCTTTCACTGTTACCGTCTCTGATGTGCTAGACAAGGTTAACCCTGATGAGTGGTAAGGAGTGCAGAAGAGATTTCCAGATCGATGATATGCCTACTTTGTTCCAAGAAGGCAATCTTGCCCAGTCTAAGATGCTGTGAGGCCATATATACTTATGGTAGGTGATGTTGGTCCATAGGTTGTGGGAGGTAAGGAGAGCCCATCCCATTTTACCAGCCAGAGCTTTTGCAAATATCGGTAGGTCCTTCAGCCCCCACCCTCCCCACTTTTTGGGCAGGGTAATCTTGTGCCATCCGATCGAAGCGAAGATTCGTTTATCTTGATTCCATGCCCATAGATATCGATTGCATAACTATTGAAGTTTTGCCAGAATTTTTCGGGGGATCCAAGCCATCGCCATCCAAAATACCGAGGTAGCTTCCAGAACAGCTTTTATCAGGATTAGTCGCCCTGCCCTAGAGAGGTACCTGTGACACCAGCATGATAATCTTTTTTCGATCTTCGCCACGAGCCATACCCAATCAGCAATCCTCTGACTTGTTGGTTTGAGCCTGTATCCAAGATATTTTAGTCCTCTATCCAGAGGCTGATGGGCATAAGGAAAAGCCCTTCTAGCAGCAAGTGATTCATTTACAGATGTGTTAACCATGGTGATGGTGGATGTTGCTTTTGAGAACAGATCGAGCAGGCGAGAGAATGCCATCGTGTCCTGTATACTTCCATCCAATAATATCAAGACATCATCTACAAATAGAAGATGTGTAATATAGCAGATGTCTGATATTTTAAGGCCTCGAATAGAATTCTCCCTGCTAGCAGTAATCAGGAGCCTACTAAGGGCTTCAATTACCAAGAGAAAGAGTAATGGCGAGAGTGGGCATCCCTGACGAAGACCTCTTTCAGAGTGAAAGAAGTGGGAAGCCGATCCATTGATCAATATACTGAAGGTGGGGGAGGTGATGCATGCCATTATCCAGGTTATTAGAGAGTGAGGAAAACCGACTTGAATGAGGATCATTTTGATGTACAGCCAACTAACACGATCAAAAGCCTTGGAGAGATCAATTTTCAGCAAGATGCATTTGAGGCGTTTTGTCCAGATGGAGTGGATTGCTTCCTGAGCGGATCCAATGGCTTCATGTATCTGTCGATTTTCGAGAAAGGCAAATTGTTGTGGAGATATATGCTTGGAGAGTATGGGCTTAATCCGGTTAGCTATGATCTTCGATATGATCTTGTAGAGCACATTACAGAGAGATATGGGACGGAAGTCATCGAAAGATGATGGGTTGTCAGATTTAGGGATGAGGGCAATAAATGTGGAGTTTATGGCATGATAGATGCTTCATGAAGATCTGCTCTCCTCAACAACTTTGAGAATATCTTCTCCCAGGAGTTCAAAAAATGCAGAGTAAAATTCTATGGTCCATCCATCCGGGCCCGAACTCTTCTCCTTTTTGAACCATTTAATGGTGCTTTCCAATTCTGCCATGGTGACAGGAGCTTCCAGATCCTCTAGATCTTTGTCTTCTACAAATCTAGGGAATTTGGTGGCCACATTGATGATTTCCGCCAGATTTGCACCCCCAGGGCTCTTGTATAGATTTCTGAAATGAGCGGTGCCCAAGTTGGAAAGCTTATTGAATGTATCAGCTTGTCCTCCCTCAAGAAGGGGGAGGTTCCAGATGGTATTTGCCACTTTTCTCCCCTTAGCAAAATTGTAGAAAAATATTGAATTCTCATCTACAGCATTCAGCCAAATAGCTCTGCTTCGGAGTCTGATAGATTCCTCCCTGCCCTTAAGTATTGTATTCTTCTGATTTTCCAAATCCACCAGTCGGGCCTTGTCATTCTGTGTAAGGAAACCAAGGTTTCGCTCGTCCAGTAGGCCTTTCAATTCATCTTCCACCTTGGTAAGCTGCTCGTCTTCAGTCTTCTTTTTCGCTTTTGCCCAATTGATCACTAAATGTTTTAATTTTGTAAGGTTTTTAACGAATCCCCTTGCCATTATAGATTCTCTATCAATGGGATGTTCCCTCTAGAAGGATGTGATCAGAGCGATGAAACTGGGATCTTGAAGCCACAGATGGTTGAATTTATATGGCGCTTTTGGCTTCTGATCTGGTCCTCGAATTTCCAGTGCTATAGGAGAGTGGTCTGAAATGCCACCGGTACTAACCCACTGTTTGAATGAGTGCAGCCGATGGATCAGGATTTCTTTCATGAGGAATCTATCCAATCTTCTGGCCAAAGCTACCTCCCCTGTTCTTCTATTTCTCCAAGTAGGCTGCAACTTCTGAACAGGGGTATCAATGAAGTCATGCTGATCCAATAATTGACTCATGTAGTTTGTAATGGGATCGATCTGGGCCGCCTCTCCCCAAGATTCATTAAAGCCCAGGGAGAAGTTCAGGTCTCCCCCGATGATGGTGTGCTCGAGTGATAGAAGATTGCAACTGAGAAGTTTCCTCCAGAATTATTCCCTCTGTTGACAAGGTCCGTATATATTGATTATGCGGAGGGGAAGCCCTAGATCGATGGAGATGATGTCTGCTCCTAGGAATCCCTGTCCTCCCCAGGATGATATTAGTTTGATCGAGCGAGGGTTTAAACCGAGCGCCAAACCCCACGATCTACCCATGGCATCCATAGCTATGAAATTCCTTTTGGCCCCTACAGAGGCTAGTGTGCGAGAGCATTGCTCTGCTGGTCCAAGGGTTTCTTGTAGCATAATGATATCCGGATTCTCGACCTCAAAAAGTCGTTTTAGGGAAAGCTTTTTTGGGGCGCTCGCCATCCCCCTACAATTGAAAGAGATGATCTTCATGGAGGCCCATCCTTGGGGGGGTTCGTCGCTCTAAGTACCCCTAAAATGGTGGCTTGACGCCCAGCAACAACTTCTGCACCCGCATGTCTAATGGCTTTATTGAGGTTTGATTTACGACCCCGGGAGGAGTGATATCCAACATCAAGTGGAACAATACCCAGTCCAGCAATGGATTCTGATGCCCCCGGGCGGGGTGCCCGAGGACGAAGGGAGTAGGGGTGAGATGAATTTGACCGGGGTGATCTGGGTGAGAGAGGAGAAAAGGAGAGTGGCAGGGAAGGGGGAGTAGATGAGATCGAAAGGGGAGGAGGAGGGATATCACAATGAGCCATAGAACATGCAATCGAATCAGTGAACACAGGAGAGGTAGACGAGATAGGATGAGAGATAGTAATATTATCCGTATCCTTTGCTGCTGCTGCCGCTGCCCGCGCTCGAGTCAGATGAGGTGCAATCGAATCAAGAGAAAGCTCAGTCACTTTTGCAGAAGTTCCTCGGGACTCCATACTGGACTTTGGCAGACGAAGAGTTGTTGGTGGAACAAGATTCCTTGGAGGAAGCGGCGAAGTTGGGTATGCCCTGTCCGAGTCCGGTTGAGTTTGATGAGTTGCTCTGTTCTGACTGATGATTGATGGGCACTCCTTATAAACATGACCAACTTGGTGACAGTAGTTGTATCTGAAGGGAACGCCTTCATAGTCCAGTATCTGCGTTCGGCTGCAATTCCCCCATCTCAGGTTCATTTTACCCACGAGTCCTTCCCTGGTATCCAAATGTACCAAAATTCTGGCCATGAGCTGGTCATTAGACTCCTTGTATGATTGGTCATGGTCAAGATATGTTCCCAAAGCATTTCCTATCTTGATGAATGCCTCCTCCTTCCAGTATTGAAGAGGTAGCCTAGGCAAACGAACCCAGATAGGTCCTGCACCGATCTGCTCCCGCTCCGGGTCGAAGAGAGGGTTCCATCTTTTCAGAAGTACTGGTGTCAATTCGATGTGCCAATACTGAGCCAGGACGGAGTTCGTATGCTCCTCTTTCGCGAAATGGAGAGAGAACCAGCCTCTGGGATGCCTCTGTATCTCGGGTAACTCCGGGAGCATATCACCCCAAATCTCTTTTACCCACGATTTCAACCGTTCAGCCGTGAAAATTCGTCCCCTCACGTGACCTACCAGGGTCGTTTGGGCCAGTGTCATGGACTCTTCAAAATTGGAGGGGTCACCAAATGTGACTGAAATGTCCTTTGCAACTTCTCTGATACACTTAGTCTTTTTTGAACGCGGAACAGTAGGGTGATCCACTAGCGGATTTGTTGATCCGACCCCCACTGAGGGTTTATATGGATGGGGGTGGATAGCTGGAGTGCCGAAACTGCCTGAGGGCTTGATATCCGCAGAGCTCAAGGGAGTTTGCCCCGTCTGCCTGCTATCCCGAGGGAGACTTGTTTGATCGGCTTCGGGGGGGATCAATGCATGTGCAGCAGGATTGTGTTGATCGGCTCGAACCCCCGCGGAATCGACGACAGGAATGCTATCAATTGAAGTGATAGAGGGATTAACCTCTGGAGAGAGGGGTGGAGCCTCCAATGCGAGCGATGAGGGCGTTTCTTGCAGGGAAACTACCGGATTTTCTTGCTGAACGACGGGGCTTGGAATAGTATATGCGGGAGGCAGTTTAGGGTTTCCAAAAATGGTGAAATCTTCGAGTGGGTCCGCTGAGTAATCGACCAGCTCCATTTCCTCGGTATTCTCCATGCCGGTCAACTGTTGGATAACCGCTGTCCCTGTCAGCTGTCGGGTGTTCAGGCTTCCAGATCACCGCTTCCTCCTGTCCGGTTCTTGTGCTGTCCGGTCGGCGAGACTTTCGTGAGCCTGTGTTCCCTGTGGCGGGTATCAAAACCTAAACCCGAAGCCCTAAGTCTGGTCGACAATGTGTCCGGTAGCCTGCTCCTCTTGCGGTCTAGATCGCGCCTGTGGCTATGCTAGCCAAACCCTCGACGGTAGCTCCGCGCCATCCTTCCGTTGGGAAGATAAGTGTTATGCTACCTACCTCAATTACTTTGGATATTATTTTGTATACCACATTGCATAATGTTATAGGTCTAAATATTTATGGAGAGGTGGCCCTTTCCTGTTTGGGTATTAAGGCTATGAAATATTAATTGAGCGCCTTTAAGACTGTCTTAAATCGTCAAGAATCTTCCACTACCTCTAGGATGTCCTGTTTACTATTGTCCAACAAGCTTTGAAAAAGTCCACATTAAAGCCATCCGGGCGTGGTGATTTCCCATTGTGCATCTCTTTCACGACTTCCTCAATTTCTTCCTCTGTTACTGGTCTGTTGAGATTGTAATTATCTTCTCTAGTAACAAATTTAGGAATATACTGAGTAAATCTTTTCGTAAACTGGTGTTTGTCTTCTGAGGTTTCCTCAACAATTTTCTAAAAATGCTGGACTAGAACCTTTTCCATCTCTTCATGGGTGTTTTTTTCTATTCCATGTTGATCTGTAAGTTTCACAATTCTATTGTTGTTTCTGTGAGCTATGGTGGATCTGCGAAATAATTTGGTGTTTCTCTCCCCTTCCTTAATCCATTGTACTCCGGATTTCTGTCTCCATAATATTTCCTCTTGAAGACATATGTTTTCCCATTCATGCTGGAGTGACTCTGCCATCTCTTTCCTTCCATTTGTATAGCCTTCTGTGATAAGAATATGGTTTATTTCCTTTAGTTTCTTTTCCATATCTCCTTTAGCTTTGAAGATATTACCAAATTCTTTTTTATTCCACTCTTTGAGTCTGCCTTTAATGTGTTTTGCATTAGATGTTGTTAATCTTGAGGCTGTAGATTATTAAAAAAAAAAATCAAGATATATTTAGTAATACGTAGAAGGACACTATTAAAAAATAATTCGTTGTCAAAAGTTGCAATACCTAGAATTAAAATGAAAAAGATTTGCATAATCAATCCTCCTGCAAAGTGCAAATTAATCTTTGACAATATTGTCTCCCTTCTTCATCACCAACTAATTACTAATATACAATTACATATATTCAAAATTACTAATAGAGTAATTGTATACAACAATGTATTCAAAATATTTATAAGAGAAAAATGTATTTAATAAACATCAAAACAAATCAAAATATTCTTGAAGGAGATGTGATAATTGTTTGGAGAAACAAATAATGTAAATATTTTATAAATCTCGTCACTCATTAAAAAAAATAAAAAAATACGTTATTTCTTGACTTTGCAAAATAGACTAAAGATATAAAAAAAAAATCATCAAAATATTCTTGAAGGAAATAAATTATTTCAAACGCAAACAAAGAAACAAATTATTTCAAGAGTAATCTTTACACAGTAAATTATTTAAACAATTCTTCAATATATATTTTGTAATATTTGGAGGAACACTATTTAGAATTAATTAGTTATCAAAAGTTGTGATACCTAAAATTAAATGAAATAGATGTGCAATATCAACCGTCCTGCAAAGTATTGACGAGATTGTCTCCCTTCTTCATCGCCAACTAATTACTAATAAACAATTACATACACATATAAAAATATAACACAACAATTATAACATTCGCAAACATTACAATCCAAATCCAAACACATAAACACACAAACCACTAAAAGTATCCAAGCACATACATACAAACCATTCAAGGAAAGCAACACAGACTAAAATAAATAAGAGAATGATATGGTCATGCCAAGTAAAGAAAACATAGTTTGAATTTTGAATTTTATCTCAAACATATACATAATAATGATAATCTAAAAATGTGGCATTGTTGCCCTCAACTAGAACCAGCTTAGATCCATCTAACATTGAATCTATCATGCATCGAGAGGGATCAAATTCCTCGAGGTGCAAACCTTTCCTCAAGTTCTACACACCAAAAAGAAGGTTTGCACCTCGAGGGATTTGATCCCTCTCGGCGCATGATACATCTGGTGTTAAATGGATCTAAGCCGGTTTTATTTCATGTTGATATATATATGGGATCTTTTATATTGTTAATGCTTAATTATGATACGTCAACATGGACCTAAAATAAGGATTTTATAAAGAGGGACTTACTTCATTCATGTTTTGAAAGGAATAAGTTTGGAGAAAGTCGAGATGGTTTTAATTGGCTTGAATATATAAAAAGACTTGTGTCGAGGATATATATATACATATATACATATATACATATATGTATATATATACATATACATATACATATACATATATATATATATATATATATATAATATATATATATATATATATATATATATATATATATATATATATATATATATATATAACAGAAAGCTGTATTTATGAAAAATGGAGTTAGATATATACATGTGTGGGATGTGCTTAAATTTTCTAAAGTATCGTACAAATTTGGTTTTGGTTTGAATCTATTTATTTTGGAATATTTGGTATTTAGATCTAGGTGTGTTTGGTATTTGATTTGAGATTTGGTGCATTTAAAAATGTCAAGTCCATTTGTTAGTTCATATTTAAATGAGTTTACAAAGCTAGATGGAGAGAATAACACAAATTGGAAATGTTAGTTGTAGACTCTACTGGAAAACTACAAAGCTTGGTCAATAGTAACGATGGACAAAACCAAACTATCAGGACCAATAGCTTCGTTTCAAGATTGGGAGCACAGAGAAACCAAGGCCAATGTACTCTTGTGGATGTCAATAAAGGACAACATTATTCCACACATCATGGATTGTGCAATATGAGAAACACTCAAAAAGTTGTATGAAACTTCAATACTAATAGACTTATTTTTTAAGAATAGACTTTTCTCAATAAAGATGGAGGTAAATGAAATCATTAATGATTTTCTTTCCACAATCAAAGAATTTTTTGATAAACTTGGTGCTATTGGTGAAAATATTTCTAGCAGATATCTAATAACTATTACTTTGAATAGGATGTTGGATGAATGTCATATGTTTATCTCTAGAATTTCAACTAGAGAAAAGACTCCTAAATTTGATGAATTAACAAGTATTCTCATGAAAGAAAAAGAAAAATGGAAGAATTTTGTTGGGAGATCTCAAAGTTCAAATTTAGCACTGGTAGCTAAAGGGAAGCAACCATACAAAGAAAAGCCAATGGAAAAGAACAAAGGAGGCAAGTCACAGTGAAAACTACGTCAAGGCACTGCACCACCAAGGACAAATACCTATCTGAAGAAGAAGGATAGATGTTTCTATTGTGGTAAACCTAGACACCAACTAGACACATAAAAGGAAATTTGACGAGTCCAAGCATTAAAGGCATTCAAGAAATTTTGTTGATAAAGAAGCTTCACTTAGTGATAATTTCAAAAATCACAAATTATTCATTTCAGATGTTGCCTTATCAGTAGAAATTGATGATATTAATGCATGGTTTATTGACTCTAGTGCTTCAATAATTATGACATGCAAAAATGAATGGTTTGATACCTTCATGAAAATAATAATGGTACTCATCTATCTAGGAGATGATCATTCTCATGAAATCAAAGTTTATGGTGATGTATGTGTAACTTTACAAAATGGCCATGTCAGACAAATACAAAATGTGATGTATGTCATAGGAATCAAGAAGAATCTAATATCGATGTCCACTATTGCATATTAGAATCTCAAAGTTGAATTCTTTAAATCACATTGTGTTGTTAAGGATATATAGGACAACTACAACATCATAGCCAAGAGGAGTGAGAGTTGGAGGATTGTATAATTTTGATGCTAACGTGCAAGATCATCAAGTGTTGGCATCCACCACCATGACAAGAGAAGAGGCTTTGGCATCAAAAGGTATGGCCACCTTAATTATCATGACTTGTTGTTACTTCAAAAACAGAGAATGGTAGAGGGACTTTCATTGTTAAAGAATGAATATTCAACATGTGAAGGGTGTGCATTATGGAAGATGCATAGTCCCTACTCATACAGATAGAAGGAAAAAAGATATTCTTGAACTTGTACATACAAATGTGTTTGGCCTATGCAGACTAGATTAATAGGAGTAGCATATTATTTCTTGATCTTTGTTCATGATTGCACAAAATATACTTGGATTTATTTCATGTGAAAGAAGAGCGATGTATTTGAATATTTCAAAGAGTTTAAAAACTTGGTTGAGAAGAAAATAGGAATATACATTAAAATCCTTTGATCTGATCAAGGGGGAGAATATACATTAGGATCATTTGTGAAATACTGCAAAGAAAATGGAATTGTGCAACAATACATAGTGCCACCTACTCCATAACAAAATGGAGTAGCTGAAAGGAAGAACATAACCTTAGTGGAATATGCAAAGAGTATAATGAAAGGTAAAAATATTACCAATGACTTTTGGATTGAAGCAATTAGTATTGTTGTTTATTTAGAAAAATATAAGTCCAACTAAAGTTTAAATCATAAGACTCCATTTGAAAATCTTTATGGTTATAAACTAGCAGTAAGTCATTTAAGAATATTTGGAAGTAAAGCCTTTGCTCATGTTTTGAAAGAAGATAGGAGAAAGTCTGATGCAAAAATTGTCAAGTGTATTTTCATTGGTTATTCTAAACATAAAGCATACAAGCTGTTTGATCCTTCTACGCATAGTTTTTTTTGCAACTAGAGATGTGTTCCATGAACATACAGATGAAGGTCATAGGGTTTCCAGTGATGATGCATGTGATATTCCTCATGATTGTGATGATGCCACAGAAGAAGTTGATAGCAAACAGGTGCAAAAAGAAGAGGAAAAATCAAGCAGTGAAAGCACACCTAGAGGAGGAAAAGAGCCACCACAAAGAAAAAGAAATGATGAAATCAGTGAGCTACCAATAAGTTCATCATGCCAAATTTAGCGACTAGTAAGGTACAAAGACTATGCCTTAATGACTAGAGTGGTTAATGTCATAGAACCTTTGAACTTTAGAGAAGCTAATGAACATGTAGAATGGAAAAATGCAATGAAGGTATAATATGATTCCATAATGAAAAATGAAACATGGGAATTAACAAAATTTGCTAAGGATAAAGTTCCCATAGGTTCAAAATGGTTGTTCAAATCAAAATTTAACGTTGATGAAACTATTGATACATGTAAAGCTAGACTAGTAGCAAAGGGTTATTCATGGAAAGAATGGATAAATTATGAAGAAAATTTTGCATCAATAGCTAAAATGGACACCATTAGAATGATTATTGCATTGAAAACCAAGGATAATTGTAAGTTAAATCAGCTAGATGTCAAATCAGCATTTGTGCAAGGAGAATTAAAGGAAAAAGTCTATCTTGTTTAGCCATAAGACTTTGTAAAACAAGGAGAAAAACATATTGTTTGTGGGTTAAAGAAAGCACTATCTGGAATGAAACAAGCACCATCTTGGTATGTGAATATTCATAAATTCTTCTCTCAACAAGGTTTTACTAAAAGTAAAGGAGATTTAAATCTCTATATCAATAGGGATGAAAAAGGCCATATTGTGTTGATTTATGTATATGTTAACGATATGATCATAATATAAAGTGCTACCAAGTTAATTGAAAAGATCAAAATGTATCTGTCACAGGAATTTGAAATGAAGGATCTTGGAGAATTACCTTATTGTTTGGACCTTGAAGTTTAGAGAGAAAATGATAGAACTATGGTCACACAAGGTAAATACACATAATAATTAATTAGGAGATTCAACATTAATGGATGCAAAGCAGTATCTATACCATTGGAGCAAAATGTTAAACTCAGTTGTGATGATGAAACAAAGGGAGTAAATGGCACAATTTATAGGCAATTGGTGGGAAGTTTGAATTACTTTACCACAACTAGACCAAATATTACATATTCAGTCAGCATACTTGGTCAGTGCATGGCTAATCCACATGAAAACCAATGGAAAGCAGCGAAGAGAGTCCTTCGATATTTGAAGGAGATTAAATGTTTTGGTATTGAGAATATTGATGATTTGAATGTTGAGTTGACAGGTTATTCGGATTTTGATTGGGCAGGAGAACCAGATGATAGGAAGTCCAACCCAAGTTCTGCATTCAGTATTGGATCCAGTATTGTGTCATGAAGCCGCAAGAAACATCCAATTGTTTCTTTGTCTTCCACTGAAGTTGAGTACAAGGCTTTATGTAGTGCAACTTGTAAAGCAATTTGGCTAAGAAGAATTCTTGAAGACATGGGAGAAAAACAAGAAGAACCAACAATCATCAAGGGTGACAACCAAAGCGCTATCAAACTAGAAAACAATCCAATCTATCATGCAAGATCAATACACATAGAGACTTAACATCATTTTGTATGAGAAAAAATGCAATCAAAGGAGATTACTTTGATATATTTTAAAACAAATGATAATGTGGTAGACATCTTTACTAAGTCTTTAGGAAAATATAAGTTTATGTTATGTAGAGAAAAGTTGGGTGTAGTAAATAATCTATTTCTTTATTAAGTCGGAGACTTGGAGATAATGGAGAAACATTCTAGATATGTGTGAATTACGAGGTGTTTTCTAGAAGTCATTGCTTTCATTGTGTATGAGTACAAGGCTTTATGTAGTGCAACATGTGAAACAATTTGGCTAAGAAAAATTCTAGAAGACATGGGAGAAAAACAAAAAGAACCAACAATCATCATGGGTGACAACCAAAGCGCTATCAAACTAGCAAACAAACTAGTTTATCATGCAAGATCAAAACACATAGAGACTCAACATCATTTTGTGTGAGAAAAAAGGCAATCAAAGGAGATTACTTTGATATATTGTAATACAGATGATAATGTGGCAGACATCTTTACTAAGCCTTTAGGGAAAGATAAGTTTATGTTATATAGAGAAAAGTTGGGTGTAGTAAATAATCCATTTATTTATTAAGTGGGAGACTTGGAGATAAGGGAGAACATTCTAGATACGTGTGAATTACGAGGTGTTTTCTAGAAGTTATTGTTTTCAATGTTTATGAGTTGTAGCTATGTCAGAATCTCTATCCTCGTAGTTGTCATGTTTATCAAGTCAGGTGATCCTATCCTTATATAATGGGACACGTTGTCATGTATTTGGAGTGAGTAGGCCCAGGGCCAAATTAATATAAGTATCATTTTTATCAATTCTCTGAGATCCGTTAGTTTAAGTTTAATCCTTGCAAGCAACTCCAGTACACTTGATTTCCCTGAACATGGTCGCCAATAACAACAATTGTGGGCAACCGAAAACCATATTTCACTACTCTAAGTTCCTTAAACATATCAACTCCATCCATCAACGAGTTAATTGTAACTTTTGTTCAAGTTTAAAGTATGTTGGCTTGTCATACTTTCTTTCAGACAAATTTTTGGTTCACTTCCGATGCAGGTTGTTGTGGTGATAACATAAACAATAATAAAAATATATAGTTAATCACTTAGAGAAATTGAGTATTATATGACATGACTCTACTTCTATACCAAAATAATACTTATTAAACAATAGCCTTGATAAAAGAAAACATTGCAAGTTTACAAACATATAAATGCAATTGACCATTCCCATTTCATGAAGCTAAGTTTGTCAAGAAAACTAATTTTGTTAGCATTTACCTAGTTCCAGAATTTATGATGGTGGTCAAGAAAAACAAAACAAGATAGAGGAGTGATCAAGTCAAACTGAAAGGCTAGATCCCTATACTCTTGCTATGCTTGATTAATTTAAATATTTAACAACCTTACAAGTTTAGAAATGGCCCTCTCGCACATTAACCCCTTCTTTTCGTGTTCCAGTAACTCTTCAAGACAAACTCCAACGGAAAAATTTAGCTATTGAGTGATTGATTGCATAGTTTATATTTATTTGCTGTTGAAGTAGACAATTTACATTAAATTATTGTTTTTTTAAGTTAGTTATAATAAAATCGACATTAAGAAAAGTTGAGGTACAATCTTTCTTACATTATGCCCAATGCCTACACATCTCCCCCATACTCTGTTGTATCTTAACGCAATTATATATAATATATGTGTGTGTGTGTGTGTGTGTGTGTGTGTGTGTGTGTGTGTAATTTGACAGAGTCAAAATGTTTACATAATATGATAGGTCATTACAACATCACTTCTTTCCCAAGTTGGAGAGTGTCTATCTACACAATTAATTAATTTTAAAAAAATGTCATATGAAATGAGTTATCCTTTTTTGAACTTGTGCTATTGATAAGTCATGGTATTGGCCTATGGTGTTGTAATAAAACATGCTTATAGATTAAGAATCTCCATGATAATGTAGAGTTGAGTTTCCATGGTTAAAATCCTTGTTACATATTTTTTTTTAAATGTATATATGTTTAACTCATATATATATTCATGTTATATTGATTATAACCAACCTAATCCATCTTAACTCTAGATCTACCAAACACCAAAAGGGATCAAATCTCATTTCAATCAAAGACATTTGCAGCTCATGAGATTTGATCCCTCTCTACGCTTGGTAGATTTGGAGTTAAGATGGATCTAAGCTAGTTAGATTTCACCCTTTAAATAGGCTATATTCCACATGGATAACATGGGTGGATTGGGTTCTCATACCATGAGTCAATACCATGAAGTTATTTTTATTTTCACATTATTTTTCTATTATTTCTATTTTATTTTGGAGTACAAATATTTTCACTTAAGGTCATTTCTATTTTTAGGGTTAAATAAGACATTACATTACCTCATCTTTACCATACTAGGGTCGAAAACACCTCAATAATAATAATTTAAAAAAAAATTATAATTTGGCTGTTTTTTATGATTTTTTAATTTAAACAAAATAACATATATTATTAATAAATGTTTTGATCTTTATATTTATACTTATTGGTATTTATCAATTATTTAATTTATATAACTGTCCTAATTTTTATATAATAACCCAAATCTTCTACAATTTTCATGATGTGATTTTCGCCAAAAAAATGTTCTGGATATTAATATAGATCACAGAAGCCTCAACTCAATAACCCAAATCTTCTATAATTTACTCATTTTTCTAATATATTTTTCTAAATCTTCTATAATTTACCCATTTTTCTAATACATTTTTCAGAATTCTTTAAAATCCTATAATCCATAATCCAAAAAAAAAATCAACAACTATATATTAACTGATAATGCGAGGAAAACAACAACCCAAATCTTCTAAATTTACTCATTTTTCTAAATTTTCTACAATTTACCCATTTTTCTAATATATTTTTCAAAATTCTTTAAAATCCTATAATCCATAATAACAGTTAATGATGAGGGCAAAGCAATAACCCAAATCTTCTATAATTTACTTATTTTTCTATTATATTTTTCTAAATCTTTTACAATTTCTCTATTTTTCTAATATATTTTTCAAAATTCTTTAAAATCCTATAATCCATAATCTCAACAACTATATATTAACTGTTAACGGTGAATGATGCCCGCCGAACGACATATCACAGCATCTCAATTGACTTTAATATAATCTTTAAAATAAGATAAATATCCTAAATAAATAATTATTTATAAGTAATTTTTAAACGCGAAATTAAGTAAAAGTTGTATATTCATTAATAAAAAAATTGTTTTTTATAAAATTAAAAAACATGTAATTTATTTTTAAGTTAAATTACGAGAGCTAAACATAATAGGTTGATCAACCGATAAATAATAAAAGTTAACTCACAACTCATTACTATATCTCAGAATATCATTTTGTATAACAAAATGACATTTGGAAAGATAAAAATTCTCACAAATTAATTAACAAAACATTTTGCATAGCGAAATGAAAATTGTAAAGATAAAAACATTGGCAAATTAATCTAGCTAAGGTATAATTCATGGCTTCATATCAGAAAAATATAATTAACAATTGTCTCAAAAGGTGCAAAAATGATACAGATAAGATTATTAACTGGAAAAATTGTATTTCATTGTTTATAATCAAGCATATAATAATTGATATATTGTAAAAGGGAAAAGTTGTATTTCAATGTTCATAATCAAGCATATAATAATCGATATATTGTCAAGAGAGGGTAGATAGAGTGGTTGAGGTGGGTTGTTAATTCCCCTCACTACCCGTGTTTAATTCTCAAAATAACATGATTAACACGTGTTGATTGGTTTCAAGTAGGCATCCTCGAGGAGTTTTCACTCCACTCGTGGTCTCTTGCTTAATTATTGGGTCATTACTGTCAATAATAATAATAATTGATATATTAAATTTAAGACTTCAAGTGAAAAAATATATATATATTTTTTATAACATAAAAATATTATATATGTACAAGTACTAAGTGGTGTACATTGTAATTAGGATTAAAAAAACCGATATGTTTTGAGTTGGATTAATAAAGCCAATATGTTTTGAAATAATTCTATTTATATTTGTGATGTGGTGTACAATAGAATATTAACAGAGTGGTAAACCTGAATGTATTAGTGAAATTGTACAACCCACATAAAACAAAATGGTTAGAGTAATGGACAAGAAATGAAAAATTGAATTTTGAATAATGAAAATGTCCATGAAACTTGGTTGTTGTGTTTCACAATTTTTTAATAAAGTAGTAGTCATAAATCTCGTGAGGAGTGCAATCAATGATGATGGTGAAGGCACCAAGGCATTGTTTCTTATCATTTTCAACTTTTCATAATGGATAATAAATAAAAATAATAATACATAAAAAAAATCCCATCCAAGGCATAAAGAATCGTAGTTTGTTGTTTCTTATCATCTTCAACTTTTCATAATGAATAATAGATCAAAAAATAAATAAATCATCCATGAGTTTGATAATTTTCTGTACATCTAGTATTAAATTGTTTGTAAAAAAAAACAAAGTGTCAATTCGCTAAACTAAAATGTTACAAAATTCAAGCATACATAGTCAAGCACACCATGTTGGAAAGAAAATGACAAAAAGAGTAGTATGTCCTATGAATGAACATCACTGGTGGCAAAAGGGAGAATGCATGGCATGCTGACTAAGAAAATTTCCAAAACGACGGTGGATAGTGAAGCACACCCTTTGGGAGGACCATGACAAGAAAGATATTGAACATCCTGGCATCAGCCCAAAGAGTAGAAGTTCTTGCCGACTCACTGATGGTTGCATGCAGGTCTTGTTCATATACGTTGCGTATAGATACCAAGATGTGAGATGTCTACCACGTGTCAAGGTAGTTAAATTGAATTAGGTGTTATAAATAACTAGCATAAGGCCTGATTTCCTGTAAATAGTCTGCTTAATTCAAGGTTCAACAAAAGATTCTAGATAGTTAGCAAAGATAACAGTGAGAGAAACAAAGTCATCAAACTTGTTAAAAATTCCTTTTTCCTAGTGAAGCTCCAAGTTCATCCATTGCTCTGGATGGGAGTTTTGTTCCTTGATTTAGTTGACAAAAATCAAGGTTGAGCATTTGCATTGGTATTAAACAGTTCATCCCCAATTTTGAGCTTTTAACGAAACTTTATGTTTACAACCAGTACTTATGTGACATGTTTTAAATCATAAAATACCCAAAACCTAGTTTTCAAACTTGTATTCTCCGATTTTGTTTCTAATTGGCAAATTTGGTTAAAATATTTCTAGGCTCCTAAATTCTAGCGCATAAATTTATATTTCAAGGCTCTAATACCTTTGCTCTATAGTTGTGCAAACCCATAATTTCAGTAAATCAATGTCCCATAGCTGGACAATATTTCAAGGTTATATGTCTGATAGAAAAACAGGAATCCAGAAAAATAATTGGCATTCAATCTCCAAACTGAGAAAACAGTTCAACCATTCCAAGGTAACCTCTAAAGCTTTAATTTCAACATGGCACTCAAATAGATAAAAATGGTAACTAGTCTCTAGATCTTTCACCAAATCTTCAGTTTTTGTCAAGATCCTCAAAATAACATCCAATTAGCCAAAAATGTTTCAATGTGTACACAGCTGTTGTTGCAATTAAAAAATCTGAAATCGAAATGGTTAGTACTTACATGTTTAAGAGAGATTGATATCTGCACAGACATATCTGAAAAACAAGGGCGGCTAAATAGAGAAAATTCTCGGCTTCCCAAGTGCCCCTTATTATGTGTACTAACCTATAAGATACCTGCAAACTATCGTATATAAGCAGTCCAACTCCTCAATTAACACTATATTTACAAATGTTTGAATATCCAAAGAAACCATGTAACTTATAATTGACATGAATTGTGTCCTAATACCATAGTTGCAGATATTTGAATATACAGTGCAATTATATAGCTCATAACTTAACATGAATTCACAAGACATATATGTGTCTATTCATGTTCTTAGTACATGATAGAGCATGTTCGGCAACTCAACTTCGAACATTAAATAACACTTAGGAATGTTGTTCCAAATAAACACTTTGCACTTTTAAACAACAAGCTCATAAAATAGTTCCAATGTGAACAATACTTTTTCTTCCATTTACCATTAACTATCACTCCAAAATGCATAACCATCCATATTTAAACTAAACCAATAACAATTATGACATTTTATTCTGTCTTGTCTAGAACTATCCAGCACAATTTGACCAAGTGAATGCAATAAGATTCAATCATTGATTGCTTACCTAGCCATGCCAGTTAATTTCGTTTAGAACAGCTCGAATAATTACCACAGTTACTCCAACATCTATGCAAGCATAATAAAAACCATTTGCACAGATATAATATCATCCTCCAGAGCCAAATAAGTTATAACCCAATACCATCATGTCATACTTGGCAGTAAAGCTACAATAAATTTTATAATTCTATAAATTGCTTTCATACATTTCAAATCAGCCATGAGCATTTGATCATAAAAGTTCAATAAATTATTCTTTTACGGGACTTTAAGTGTTTGAAGGAAATTTGAAGAATTCCTTTGATCACCAGGCCTGGTGCCATCTCACATTTAGGTTCTTGTTGATTGATCCATGGACCACAACACATTTTAAAACATCAGCAACCAATCAATGTTGCATGTCCATTTTAGCCATAGATTACCCAACTCAAAATCTAGAAAACAATAAACTAATAAATGGGGATATATTTTAACTGAAGAGACACCCCTGTAAAGTGAGAATATTAGTTTTATATGCAATAAATTGCATAACCATAGAAAATGAAAAACTTTAAATTGGATAAAATGTTGCTCAACAACTCAAAATTGAGCAAGAAAAGCATCATAACAACATACACGTCAATACTAAAACACCCCAAACTTGCTCTGAAGTTCCTTAAGAGTAAAATAGTTTTTTGGTAGAGCATTGTCTTTAAAAAAGTAAAATAGTTTTTTGAGAGCACATTTGACAATGCTTTATTCTACTCGGGTTAAAAGAACATTTTCCAACCATATCATTGCAATCGAATATGATAAAGTATGCACCTTTTTCCCTAATTTCTTGGAGATTTAAGTGAGTATAGCATGATTGAATACCAAGTTAAATAGTAGGAAAAAGTATAAAAAATCAATTGCAAACCTTCCACTTTCCTATAATAAAATAGTGCTCAACTTTCCCAACCAGCCATGAGAACAACTTTCTCAAACTATAGACCATGTCAATTTAGCTAATGTAAAAAGTTTTAGATAAGCTGGGACCATTTTCCCATCTACCTGTCACTGCCTTCAAGCATAAGGTAGATCCTACTCAGTCTCTGACAACTAGTTTTTCTTCTCGATAGACATTCACGCAATCCAAGCCTGCTATACATGCTTTATTTTGAAGCAAACTTGAGTCTTAGTATCTCAACATAACTTGTCCATGGTCCAATAAACTGTTTGATCTACTGTGCCTACAATGCTCTCTGCTAGGAATACAGTCCTCAACTCCATCCCAACGCAAGTATAGAGAGATAATTCATTGTATATGTAGTGCCCCGCTCTAGTTAACTGACAATGATATGACTTTAACATTTATTTAGCCCTAAAGCCCACACATTATGCTTTGAGGACCTCAGGTTCAGGATCCAGACACATGACTCTATTATTAGTGGTTGTGATGTTTATGTATGTTTCCCATTGATATTATGATAAAGATAACATTAACAGTTATGTATGTTATCTATTGGTATTATGATGATTGTAGCATTAATGGTTATGCATGTTTTCTATTGATATTATGGTGATTGTAGCATAAATGGTTATGTTTGGTCTCTATTGAATCTATGATAATGATAGTGATAAAGAATATGTATGTTCTCTATTGATATCATGATGATGATAGCTTTGATGGATATGTATGTTTATATTGATGCTACGATGTTGATAGCTTTGATGGACATGTATGTTTCCATGGATGTTATGATGATGATAGCCATGATGGATGTGTCCCCTATGTTACCTACTTTCATTAGTTTTGGCTTACAATGAACAATGATGTGAATGACTAGGTGTTGTTAATGATGCTATTATGAAAATGACTAACACTGAGAAACCTTGTTACTGATGATTATTGAGTATGGCAGGAAACCACCAGAGGCACTCGCATATGACAAAGTTGACGACACTTGGTTTGATGAAAATTTGTATTATTTTATTTTTGAAATTCTAAGTCAATTTTGAAACCTACTATATATGTTTATTTATATTCTGATGATATATTAGTGGTTGCAGGCACATATTAGTTGCTTGGCCGAATGGCTCACATATGGGTGATGGGGTTGTACAATTGGATGGAACTGCATGGGAGGGGTGGGACAATTTCCCAGATCTCACCCACTAGCACTCCCGTCATGACTTGGGCTGGAAACATTGAAACACCTTCGTCTTGAAGATCACGATGTCATGAGGGCAGGTCCCAAAGTTGGGTCTCTCATGAGGATTTTATCGGGGGTGCGCATCAAGGCGGATTCCTTGATCCTCAACATTATTAGTCTCACTATAGTAGGCATCATAAGAGATAATAGTGGTATTTGTCATTGCACCTATACTTTCCCCTCGTAGTCACTGAATGCTTGAAGGGCAAGTGGTGTGGCACCCTTGGAACTTCAAGGGAATTTCTTGAAAGGCACGACCAACTTGGCACCCTTGGCATCACAAATAAACTGTTAGACGTTGCACCCTTGGAACTTCAAGGGAAGTTCTTGAAGGGCACGACCAAACTTGGCACCCTTGGAATCATTAAAATAAATAAATTAATAAATATAATCAAGATATGAAAACCAGGTAAATTCACATCAAGGGTAAATGATGTTAGAAACCGAGGTAATTAAATAAAAAATAAAACTTGGGTTAAAAGGATCATAGGAAGAAATAAAATAGTTTACCTTAAAAAATCTACCCTTCCCATGTTGGAAAATATTAGGTAGATAATGTAATTTAATTAGATAAAAAGAGGAAAGAGGGACATAAATGTAAGGATAAATATTAATCTTAAAATAGTTAAACCTAATTAAGAGAAGAGGATGGTGAATTGAAATAAGATTAATAAATTAAATTTTAGAGAAATATAGAGGTCCTCCATGTGGCAACAACCAACATAAGAATATCCATCTAAGAGATAACTTAAGTTAAATTAGGGAGTAGATAGGGGATCAAATCTTGACTTATCAATTGAATTTAGTAATGAACACAAATTAAGGAGAAAAAAGGGGGATTAAGGGACAACTAGGAGAAGAAATAGGAATCTTGTTGAGGTGAGGAAAAATATTATTTTAAATTAAAATTTAAGTAAATGATTTTGGAGATCCTTGATGAGAGAGTGACACATGGGTGGGTGAATAATCAAACTATTGAATTAGAAAAAATAATTAATTATACATGAAATGCCAAGTGTCACCTATGACGACTACTATAAAATAAGGGGCATGCCATGGGAGAAGGGACTTTTTGGGACCCTATTGTAGGATGGATGAGACTATGTCAAAGTAGTGACTACAAACTATAGTGAGTTTGGTGAGGTAGAGGACTTTAGAGAGGGTACTCTTGAGCCAAGGAGTGCTCTCCTCTACCAGCTATTACATTTCTCCATTATACAACCCCATTGTAGCTCGGGGGTCCGCGAGGAAGAAGAGTACCCAAGAAGTAGGCTGGGAGGTCAACCGGTGGGTCATTGCATTTAGATCAAGTACGTCACCATTCACACTCGGAGGTGACCGACAACAAAGGAAGACAAGTAACGGAAAATCAAGTGGAATCTCGTTTTCTGGTGAACGGTACCTATGTGTTACAATATTCTTTTGTATGGTTTCTTTATGGCTTTAGTTAAATATATGTAAATTTTATGATATGTTCAGTGAAATGAATTTCAGGGATGTGTTCGATAGTGCTTAATAAATTTGAATTCTCAATGTTTTTCTCTTTTGGTTTTATTTTATTTTGATTAATATATATATATATATATAGGGCTGGTCCTTACACTTGGTATTGGAACCATGTTCAACCCTTGAGACCTATTGGCCTATGCATGCATGACTAGTTTTGTTAGATATCTACTACATTTTAGTATTGAGATTAGTGATCTTTAATAGCACAATACTTCCTCTGGTCACAACACTAGTCGGGGCACGGTTTTACTGGTGAATTGGGTGCCTTCTCTTCTTCGTTGAAGAGCTTCAGAATTTGTTAAAGAATCGAAATAAAGAGCTTCAGAATAATGTTAAAAAAAAACTCTAAAAGTGGACATGTTTTTTTCGTCGAAGTGATTATGATACTGCAGAATTAGAAAGGCCATCTCATTCCACCAAAACATTAAAGTCAAGATTAAATCTCTATCCGGTTACCAGTTTGAATATGTGCATCATATTGCTCTCAATTTCGCTGCTGATCCAGTCTCGGACCAAGTGGGACAAACGCCAGCGTGAATCATTTCCCAGGTTTTATGTGGGGTTTTTGAAGAAAGAGAAGAAAATAGGTCTTTCGAATTGCATTGGAGCTTAGTCTCTCAGGAGGGATTTTATCGATGTAGTCGCATGCCCTAGGCTCTTTATTATTGCCCAAGCGACCATGTCTTTGGCAGTGCACTTTCTTCTTTAAACCCTTGACCCAACCTTACCGTAGGCTTTGGTTTTAGTGAAATTTGAAGCCATGTTTCCCTTGTCATGAACTGCAGAAACAAAAAGTGCATGCCCAGTGGGGAGTTTGTTTAGAAATTTCGAAAGGGTTCGGCCTGAAGCCATGACTGCGGCTATGTTCGACGCGGGACACTAAATTCAATGGAAAATAACAAATATGAGTATGTTAAGTCATTTGAATTGCAAGACAACGTCCTACTTCAAACATGGATCGTACTTAGAGAAGATGGTTGTCATTTTCACAAGTTCTCACAAGTTCATAATTTTGAGAAACCCAATGAAGCATGCTTTACAACTATTGAATGAATGTGCGATAGTTGTGCTTGAAGAATTTACAAATATAATCATGAAAGTATAATCATGCTTCTAGATTCAGCTATTAAAAATCCAGTCCATGGAGTCGTGCATATTTTCCACAATTTCTTGACTTTCTCCTTCGCAAATCCGGGATTTTATATCCTTTTGTATTTGGTTCCTGATGGCCATATTCTCGTCGGATTAAATGGGCTTCACCTTAACATTCTACTTCCGAGGATGATTTGCAGAGGATGTGCTAGCGAGGATTGATTGGATAATAACAATTTGAATAGTTCTTCGGTACGACATATAATTGTGAAACAGAATGTGACATTTTACAGATGTACATTTAGTCCAGGGGGAACCTCGAGCTTTAAACAAATCATAGTCACGTCCACCAATTTTTCTATTATAGACCACAACAACCAATTTACTCTTTTTGAATTTGCACGGTTCTTATATTTTACTATTTCAAAAAAAAACGAGAGTAAATTTCTCTCTAAATATCAAAGTATAGAAGGGGAAATTTCGATCACTCAATTATTGTACAACCCAAACCTATAGAAATTTTGTACTAATTGGTATATTTCTGTTTAAATTCATATTTATTTATCGTATTATTGATTTATGGTAGTATCCAATTATTTTTAGAATCACTATGATGTTTCTTGGAAGCTAAATATACAATCGCTTTGAAGATGTTTGTTATATATCCTAGAAGGACAACTGCCTTGAACCAGTTCTGTCAGCACTCTGTTTTATAATCCAACCTTGATGGACAACATCTTTTGTTCAGCCCAATTATGTTCTCTTGATTTCCTTATACATCTTTGAATATCTATTTGGAACTAATTGTTCTTTTTGGCAAATAAAAATTACATTAAATTAATTTCCAGGGAAAAAGTACATTGAGGAAATCTACAATCCAATCACATAATGGTGGGAATTTAAAAAATTTCTTGGGTACCACTTTTGCAGTTTAGAAATAATATGGATTTCGAGACATATCTCTTCTTAGTGTTTTTTTTTTGGAAATTGAACATTTTGCAGCGATAATGTATCAAAAAAATAAGTTCAATTCACTTTTTTTTTTGTCTTGCATGGCATGATACTTTTCGTTTTTCTCTATTAGACTGTAATATTGGCTTCCAGGAGCTACGGAACATCATTGTCATGAAACAAAATCTAGCACAAATCTGCTAGTGAGCTACCATTGTCATGGTTTTGATGATCTACTTCTCAATCTTCTTCTGTAGTCCACAACAATTGTCCCATAGCTCCTTGGGAGACATTTGGTAAAGAGAATGCTTAGAAACTTAAACAACTCTCTTGGTTGAATTCATCACCACCCTAAGCTTAAATTCCACTTTGGAGTATCCTTAATACTTTGTCAATATTATTAAGTTATAGGCCACAGAACCTTTGATCCTAAGGCTGTGAAAAAAGCATCCAGACAGTCTATTGTATTGATCTTTGAGAATTAATGAATACATTGAGGTGCAACTTGAACTAGAGATTAAGAATGAAGATGATAAGCGTTATATATAGATGACAATCCAAAGGTATCGCACAATGCATACACATAATTAGAGTCCTTTTGAGGACCGATGTTCAGAACTAAGAGGTATCTGCAAATGCTTTTCCCTAATTATATACATTATATTCATGTTGTTTTCAAGGATTCAAATAGAAAATGAACACAAGTGTCTGCTGGGATTAATACACTAAGACATTTTTCTTCTTATCATAGTTCTATAATCTGCATAGATGAGGTTATCTTTTGAGAACAAAGAGGGGCTTAAGGTGTGTTGTAGGTTCTGAAACGAAACATTTGGTGAAAATGCCAAACTTGTAAATCTGGAGAAACCACTTTTTCTTACAAATGCCTAACTAGCTATTTTTATAGAAACAATTGACCATTTCTCTATGTTTAATGCACATTATTTCTGAGCCTTCAATATTAAGCGAACTTTTTAATTGTGACTTGGGCTTATTTGCTTGTTATATACCAAAGAATTTTCAACTTTGGCCTCATAACTTCATACTAATACCAATTGAACATTCATAACAATGTATGATATAATCAATTTTTAATGTTGACATGCTTGCAAAAATAACATTTGAAACCATAATCATGGTTTTGATTTGTGTCGAGGAATCTTTACAATACTACGAAATGTTATCAATTTGATAATATTTCAAAACAAGGGTACCCCCCCTCTACTAAGCTAGTGCTTTCGATTGAGTAACATGAGAGCCCAATTATGAATTTGCCCCGTTATTTTGATTATGAAAAAAAAAATTGAAAGTGAAAAGCAAGGAGATGGTTGGTTTCATAGAAATCAGAAATCATATTGCACAGTTTGTGGAGTTGAGAAATTATGGAGTTGAGCAATACGCAAGTTTGAGAACACTCTATTTTGATGATAGACGTTGCATTGGAATTTACGCTTGCACAATTGAATAAATTAAGTTTAAAAAGTCATAACCGAGTGTTATTACTGGCCTTTACCACATGAGAAACATTGTCACAATTGAATTGATTGATCAAATGTAAGTTTAAGAGGTCATAACCTATTGTAGTTGCCTCCCTTTTGCTGAGATGAAAAAACTTGGTTTGAATGATTCCATTTCACAATGAGTAATGATATAACTTGCAGAGTATTCCTTCCAATGTTATCCATAAGCGAAAGAACAAAACTATAGTTGCACCATTATCTCATAAAAGAAACTTGAATGCTTCTAGAATTTAGCGAGAGTTAAACTGAGTTAGTAGATACTAATTCCATTTAGCCATTTCAAATAACAACCATTTTAATGAGAATATTATAAATCAATATTTTCTTTGGTAACCAAAATTTATTTTATCTCGTAACAAAATTTTACAGCAACACTATGTTGTATTGTTGTGCAATTCCAGCATGGAGTATATTGAATATTTATGAGATAGAACTCCAATTATTGTCAAGTGTTGCATGGTGTATACCTTAATGTGATAAGACTATGAGCATTACATGAAAATGTCATATGTTTATGAAGTAGAACTCCAATTATAGTTATGTACATCACTGTGGTACCTTTACGTAGTAACAATTCGGGGTTATAATTAAGTGAAGCTTGGATGTAATGATGAAATTTTGTTCCATAAATTATTATGGAAGAAAAATAAATTTATTTTAAATTATAATTTTAACTAATTTAAGAATATAATAAGTCACAAAATTTTCATTTACGAAACACCGTCAACATTAATAAACTTAGTAATAAAAATTTTCATTTACAAAATACACCACCCACTCATGATAACTGCATGTTCTGATGGTGCATGGTGCCCCTATGTTTGAACACGAAACATTTGATTGTTGGGTATACATGGAGTGGTTGCATGCAACCCACGTGCCGATGTGTACTACTATCACACTTCCAACCTTCACCGGTTTAAACATCTTTGCGGTGCTCCTTTCTCTGGTTTCTTAAATGATGAGCCCGCCTTCAGCAACTTTAGTGATGGGGATGCTAGGGACAGGTAATACTACCACCTACTATGTTAGTAGACAACTTGCCCAAGTCATAAAACCAACCCGCTTCCAACAGATCTAGTGACTGGCTTTGGTTCAAATGTCGAGGATTCTATCTTGACTATTAAGGCTTTCACTCGGCCAAATTTTTCTGGCTCTGGAAGAACAAGGGGCTATGTAATTGTTTCTTTTATAACTAGTGTTATCTTCACTACAGAGTTTATTCTCTTTGGATGGTGATTGCACAAGCAACAAGTATGCTTTTGTTAGATATAGTGTTTCTCTTTTATACTTAAATGATTTGTGATCTGAACACCATTCTCTATAATTTCACCATCGACCTTAAACCAGGCAATGAGCCTATTGCAAAGGCACCCTATTGTATGTCGGCTCCAGAGCTAAAGGAATTGTAGATCCAATTAAAGGAATTGTTGGACTTGGAGTTCATACGACCTAGCATATCTCTGTGGTGAGCCCCTGTGATTTTCATTAAGAAAAAGGATGGGTCTTGGCAAACTGTGCATTGACTACTGCCAGTTGAACAAAGTGATGATAAAAAAAAAAAAAAAAACAATACTGTCTACCAAGGATAGATGACTTGTTTGATCGAATGAGGGGGGAAATTGTGTTTTCAAAGATAGATCTAAGGTCGGGATATGATCAGGTTGAGAATCAAGGAAGAGGATATCCCGAAGACAAACTTTAAGACAAGATTTGGGCATTATGAATTTGTAGTTTTACCCTTCGGACTGAAAAATTCCCCAGGTGTTTTCATGAGTTTGATGAACGGAATATTTCAGGATTACTTAGACAACTTTGTATTATCGATGACATTTTGATCTACTCAAAGACCACAGAAGAGCATGACGAACACTTGAGGATAGTTCTACAATGTCTTGGAGAAAACCAATTATACAAGAAGTTTCCAAAGTGTTCCTTTTACCAAACCAAGATTCATTATCTTGGGCACATTATCTCTGGGGATGGTATCGCAATAGACTCGGTAAATATCGAGGCCATCATTGAATGGCCAACACCAACAAATGTTCATGAAATACGAAGTTTCATGGGCATGGAAGGGTATTATCGTAGATTTTTCAAAGGGTTTTCGAAGATAGCAAGCCCCATTACCGAACTCCAAAGAAAGAACAAGAAATTCAATTGGACTGAAAAATGTGAAGATGCATTCCAAAGGTTAAAGGTGTTATTAAAAACATCACCAATTTTGAAGGTGTCAGATATGGAACAAGAATTTTTGGTTTGCACTAATGCCTCCAAGGGTGGGTTGGGTTGTGTGTTGATACAATAAGGAAGAGTAATAGCTTATGCATCAAGGAAACTTAGAACCCACGAAGAAAACTACGCAAACCATGATCTAGAAATGGAAACCATTGTTTATGCACTAAAGATTTGGAGACACTACATTCTAGGAAGGAAGTTTGATCTTAGGACTGACCATTGTGGGTTGCAACACATATTCACTCAAGACCACTTAAATGCAAGACAAAGACGATGGTCTAAGCTAATTAGTAAATATGATTTTGGTATCACTTACATAAAAGGAACAGTAACTAGGGTGGGTGATTCTTTAAGTAGGAGGCTCAAATATTTTTAGTGATTCCCTTAAAGACAAATTTGAGGGAGAAACTACTTGATTTACAATCTGAAGACACCTCATACCAGGAAGTTAGCATAAGTTTGAGGGAGGATGAGATGAGGGTCCCAAAATATGAAGAATACTCCCTTGATAATGATGGGCTACTACGATTTTGGGGAAGGATATATGTACCATCGAATCCATCACGCAGTATGCATGGCACACCCTGGTGTTAAGAAGATGAGTGTCGACCTGAATTCACTCTTCTTTTGGAAAGGGATGAAGAAGGACATCGTAAAGTTGGTAGCAAGATGCTTAGAGTGTCAATGAGTAAAATATGAACACAAACATCTAGTAGGATTATTGCAACCCCATGAGATACCAAAATCTAAATGGGAAGTTATATCAATGGAATTCATTGTGGGACTACCAATGACCTCAAGAAGACATGATTCCATATTTGTAGTAGTAGACACGTTGACCAAGAGCGCTCATTTCATACTAGTTAAGACTACATATAAGGCACCAGAAATAGCCAGATTTTTTATGAATGAGATTATGAGATTGCATGGAGTGCCTAGGAAGATCGTATCTGATAGGGGAGCAGTGTTTACAGGAAGGTTTTGGACCAGTTTCCAAGAAGATTTGGGAACCTAGTTGAACTTCAGCACTGCTTATCACCCTGAGACACATGGGCAGATAGACAAGACTAAACAAATCCTCGAAGACATGCTTCAGATGTATGTGATGGACCAACTAAAGAGATGGGAATAGTTTTTATCCCTCATGGAATTTTCTTACAATTATAGTTATCGGAGTTCCATCAAGATCGTGCCATCTACGTTCTTATACGGAATACCTTGCAAAACACTTCTTAGTTGGGACTGACTAGAGGACCGAGTATTAGTGGACCAGGTTAAGGTCCAGTGGGACAATTATAATCCTAGTGCAGCTACTTGGGAGGACGTCGAGGAGATGTGTCACCATTTTCCTTATCTATTCCAAAGACTTCAAGACAAAGACTATTATTAAGAGGGGGTGTGTGTATTTCCCCGCTCTAGTTGATTAACAGTGATATGACTTTAACATTTATTTAGCCCTAAGGCCCACACATTATTCTTTGAGGACCTCACGTTCAAGATCTAGACAAATGACTCTATTATTAGTGGTTGTGATGTCTATGTATGTTCTCCATTGATATTATGATAAAGATAACATTAATGGTTATGTATGTTATCTATTCGTATTATGACGATTGTAGCATTAATGGTTATGCATGTTCTCTATTGATATTATGGTGATTGTAGCATAAATGGTTATGTTTGGTCTCTATTGAATTTATGATAATGATGGCGATAAAGGATATGTATGCTCTCTATTGATATCATGATGATGATAACTTTGATGGATAGGTATGTTTATATTGATGTTACGATGTTGATAGCTTTGATGGATATGTATGTTTCCATTGATGTTATGATGATGATAGCCATGATGGATGTGTCCCCTATCTTACCTACTTTCATTATTTATGGCTTACAATGAACAATGATGTGAATGATTTGGTGTTGTTAATGATGCTATTATGACAATGACTAACACTGAGAAACCTTGTTACTGATGATTATTGAGTATGGCAGGAAACCACCAAAGGCACTCGCATGTGACAAAGTTGACGAAACCTGGTTTGATGAAAATTTATATTATTTTATCTTTGAAATTCTAAGTCAATTTTGAAACCTACTATATATGTTTATCTATATTCTGATGATATATTAGTGGTTGTAGGCACAGATTAGTTGCTTGACCGAATGACTCACATATGGGTGATGGGGTTGTACAATTGGATGGAACTGCATGGGAGGGGTGGGACAATATCCCAGATCTCACCCACTAGCACTCCCACCGTGACTTGGGTTGGAAAGGTTGAAACACCTTCGCCTTGAAGATCATGATGTCATGAGGGCAGGTCCCAAAGTTGGGTCTCTCATGAGGATTTTACCAGGGGGCGCGCATCAAGGCGGATTCCTTGATCCCCGACACCATTAGTCTAACTATAGCAGGCAACATAAGAGATGATAGTGGTGTTTTTCGATGCACCTATACTTTCCCCTTTTCGTCACTTAATGCTTGAAGGGCAAGTGGTTTGGCACCCTTGGAACTTCAAGGGAATTTCTTAAAAGGCACGACCAACTTAGAACCCTTGGCATCACAAATAAATTGTTAGGCGTGGCACCCTTGGAACTTCAAGGGAAGTTCTTGAAGGCCACGACCAAGGTTGGCACCCTTGGAATCATTAAAAATAAATAAATAAATAAATATAATCAAGATATGAAAACCAGGTAAATTCACATCAAAGGTAAATGATGTTAGAAACCGAGGTAATTAAATCAAAAATAAAACTTGAGTTAAAAGGATCATAGGAAGAAATAAAATAGTTTACCTTAAAAACTCTACCCTTTCCCATGTTGGAAAATATTAGGTAGATAATGTAGTTTAATTAGGTAAAAAGGGAAAAGAGGGACATAAATGTAAGGATAAATATTAATCTTAAAATAGTTAAACCTAATTAAGAGAAGAGGATGGTGAATTAAAATAAGATTAATAAATTAAATTTTAGAGAAATATAGAGGTCCTCCATGTGGCAACAACCAACATAAGAATATCCATCTAATAAATAACTTGAGTTCAATTAGGAAGTAGATAGGGGATCAAATCTTGACTTATCAATTGACTTTAGTAATGAACACAAATTAAGGAGTAAAAAGGGAGATCAAGAGACGACCAGGAGAAGAAATAGGAATCTTGTTGAGGTGAGGAAAAATATTATTTTTATATTAAAATTTAAGTAAATAATTTTGGAGATCCTTGACGAGAGAGTGACACATGGGTGGGTGAATAATCAAACTATTGAATTATAAAAAATAATTAATTATGCATGAAATGCCAAGTGTCACCTATGAGGAGTACTATAAAATAAGGGGCAGGCCATGGGAGAAGGGACTTTTTGAGATCCTATTGTTGGATGGATGAGACTATGTCAGAGTAGTGACTACGAACTATAGTGAGTTTGGTGAGGTAGAGGACTTTAGAGAGAGTACTCTTGAGCCAAGGAGTGCTCTCCTCTACCAGTGATTACATTCCTCCATTGTACAACCCCATTGCATCTTAGGGGTTCGCAGGGAAGAAGAGTACCTAAGAAGTAGGCTGGGAGGTCAACCGGTGGGTCATTGCATTCAGATCAAGTACGACGTCATTCACACTCGAAGGTGACTGATAACAAAGGAAGACAAGTAATGGCAAATCAAGTGGAATCTCGTTTTCTAGAGAACAATACCTATGTGTTACAATATTCTTTTGTATGATTTCATTATGGCTTTAGTTAAATATATGTAAATTTTATGATATGTTCAGTGAAATGAGTTTCAGGGATGTGTTAGATAGTGCTTAATAAATTTGAATTCTCAATGTTTTTCTCTTCTGGTTGTATTTTATTTTGATTATATACATATATATATACATATATATATATATATATATATATATATAGGACTGGTCCTTACACTTGGTATCAGAGCCATGTTCAACCCTTGAGACCTATTGGCTCGTCCATGCATGACTAATTTTGTTAGATATCTACTACATTCTAGTATCGAGATTAGTGATATTTAATAGCACAATACTTCCTCTGGTCACAACACTAGTCAGGGCATGGTTTTACTGGCGAATTGGGTGTGTTCTCTTCTTCGTTGAAGAGCTTCAGAATTTGTTAAAGAATCGAAATAAAGAGCTTCAGAATACTGTTAAAAAAAAACTCTAAAAGTGGACATCTTTTTTTCGTCGAAGTTATTATGATACTGGAGAATTAGAAAGACCATCTCATTCCACCAAAACATTAAAGCCAAAATTAAATCTCTATCCAGTTACTAGTTTAAATATGTGCATCAGATTTCTCTCAATTTCACCATTGATCCGGTCTTGGACCAAGCAGGACAAACGTTAGCGTGAATCATTTCCCAGGTTTTATGCGAGGTTTTTAAAGAAAATAGAAGAAATTAGGTATTTCAAATTGCATTGGAGCTTAGTCTCTCAGGAGGGATTTTATGTAGTCTCATGCCCTAGCCTCTTTACTATTGCCCAAGCGACCATGTCTTTGGTAGTGCACTTTCTTCTTTAAACCCTTGACCCGGCCTTACTGTAGGCTTTGGTTTCGGTGAAATTCGAAGCCGTGTTTCCCTTGTCATGAACCGTAGAAACAAAAAGTGCATGCCCCGTGGGGAGTTGTTCAGAAATTTCGAAAGGGTTCGACCTGAAGCCATGACTACGGGACACTAAATTCGATGGAAAATAGAAAATATGAGTATGTTAAGTCATTTGAATTGCAAGACAACCTCCTGCTTCAAACATGGATCATACTTAGAATAGATGGCTGTCATTTTCACAAGTTCTCACAAGTTCATAATTTTGAGAAACCCAATGATGAGCATGCTTTACAGAGATTGAATGAATGTGCAATAGTTATGCTTGAAGAATTTCCAGATATAATCATGAAAGTATAATCATGCCTCTAGATTCAGTTATAAAAAATCCAGTGCATGGAGTCGTGCATATTTTCCACACTTTGCTGACTTTCTCCTTTGCGAATTCGGGATTTTATATCCTTTTTTATATTGTTCCTAATGGCCATATTCTCATCGGATTAAATGGGCTTCACCTTAAGATTCTGCTTCCAAGGATTATTTGCAGAGGATGTGCTAGCGGGGATTTATTGGATAACAATGATTTGAATAGTTCTTCGGTACGACATATAATTGTGAAACAAAATATGACATTTTTCAGCTATGCATTTAGTCCAAGGGAACCTGGAGCTTTACACAAATCATAGTCACGTCCACCAATTTTTCTATCATAGATCACAACAACAAATTTACTCTTTTTGAATTTGCATGGTTCTTATATTTTACTATTTAAAAAAAAAAATGAGTGTAAATTTCTCTTTAAATATCAAAGTATAGAAGGGAAAATTTCGATCACTCAATTATTGTACAACCCAAACCTATAGAAATTTTGTACTAATTGGTATATTTCTGTTTAAATTCATATTTATTTATTGTATTATTGATTTATGGTAGTATCCAATTATTTTTAGAATCACTCTATTGTTTCTTAGCGGCTAAATATACAATTGCTTTGAAGATGTTTGTTATATATCCTAGAAAGACAGCTGCCTTGAACCAATTTTCTCAGCACTCTGTTTTATAATCCAGCCTTGGTGGATAACATCTTGTGTTCAGCCCAATTATGTTCTCTTGATTTCCTTATACATCTTTCAATATCTATTTGGAACTAATTGTTCTTTTTCGCAAATAAAAATTAGATTAAATTAATGTGCAGGGAAAACGTACATTGAGGAAATCTACAATCCAATCACATAATGGTGAGAATTTAATTTATTTCCCGGGTACCAGTTTTGCAGTTTAAAAATAATATGGCTTTCGAGACATATCTCTTCTTAGTGTTTTTTTTTTGGAAATTGAACATTTTGCAGCAATAATGCATCAAAAAAATAAGTTCAAATCACTTTTTTTTGTCTTCCATGGCATGATACTTTTCGTTTTTCTCTATTAGACTGTAATACTAGCTTCCAGGAGCTACAAAACATAGTTGTCGTGAAAAAAAACTAGCACAAATATGCTAGTGAGCTACCATTGTCATGGTTTTGATGATCTACTTCTCAATCTTCTTCTGTAGTCTACATCAGTTGTCCCATAGCTCCTTGGGAGACATTTGGTAAAGGGAATGCTTAGAAACTTAAACAACTCTCTTGGTTGAATTCATCACCACCCTCAACTTAAATTCCACTATGGAGTATCCTTAATACTTTGTCAGTGTTATTGAGTTATAGGCCACGGAACTTTTGATCCTAAGGCTGTGAAAAAAGTATCCAGACAGTCTTCTGCATTGATATTTGAGAATTAATGAATTCATTGAGGTGCAACTTGAACTAGAGCTTAAGAATGAATATGATAGGCGTTATATAAAGATGACAATCCAAAGGTATCGCACAATGCATACACATAATTAGAGTTCTTTCGAGGACCGATGTTCAGAACTGAGAGGTATCTGCAATTGTTTTTCCCTAATTATATACATTATATTCATGTTGTTTTCAAGGATTCGAATAGAAAATGAACACAAGTGTCTGTTGGGATTAATACACCAAGACATTTTTCTTCTTATCATAGTTCTATAATCTGCATAGATGAGGTTATCTTTTGAGAACAAAGAGGGGCTTAGGGTGTGTTGTAGGTTCTGAAATGAAACATTTGGTGAAAATGCCAAACTTGTAAATCTGGAGAAACCACTTTTTCTTACAAATGCCTAACTAGTTATTTTTATAGAAACAATTGACCATTTCTCTATGTTTAATGCACATTATTTCTGAGCCTTCAATACTAAGCGAACTTTTTAATTGTGACTTGGGCTTATTTGCTTGTTATGTACCAAAGAATTTTCAACTTTGGCCTCATAACTTCGGACTAATACCACTTCAACATTCATAACAATGTACGACATAACCAATTTTTAATGTTGACATGCTTGCAAACAAAACACTTGAAATCATAATCATGGTTTTCATTTGTGTCGAGAAATCTTTACAATACTGCGAAATGTTATCAATTTGATAATATTTCGAAACAAGGGTAGCTGCGGAGCAGCAAGTCCCCACCCTCTGCTAAGCTAGTGCTTTCGATTGAGTAACATGAGAGCCCAATTATGAATTTGCGCCGTTATTTTGTTTATGAAAAAAAAAATAAAAAATTGAAAGTGAAAAGCAAAGAGATGGTTGGTTTCTTAGAAATTAGAAATCATATTGCACAATTTGTGGAGTTGAGAAATTATGGAGTTGGGAAATACGCAAGTTTGAGAACACTCTATTTTGTTGACAGACGTTGCAGTGGAATTTATGCTTGCACAATTGAATAAATTAAGTTTAAAAAGTCATAACCAAGTGTTATTATTGGCCTTTACCACATGAGAAACACTGTCACAATTGAATTGATTGATCAAATGTAAGTTTAAGAGGTCGTAACCTATTGTAGTTTCCTCCCTTTTGCTGAGATGAAAAAACTTGGTTGAATGATTTCATTTCACAATGAGTAATGATATGACTTGCAGAGCATTCCTTCCAATGTTATCAATAAGCGAAAGAACAAAACTATAGTTGCACCATTATCTCATAAAAGAAACTTGAATGCTTCTAGAATTTAGCGAGATAACACTGAGTTAGTAGATACTAATTCCATTCAGACATTTCAAATAACAACCATTTTAATGAGAATCTTATCAATCAAGATTTTATTTGGTAACCAAAATTTATTTTATCTGGTAACAAAATTTTACAGCAACACTATGTTGTATTGTTGTGCAATTCCAGCATGGAGTATATTGAATTTTTATGAGATAGAACTCCAATTATTGTCAAGCGCTGCATGGTGTATACCTTAATGCAGTAAGACTATGAGCTTTACACGACAATGTCATATGTTTATGAAGTAGAACTCCAATTATAGTTATGTACATCACTGTGGTATCTTTACGCAGTAAAAGTCCGGGGTTATAATTAATGATGAAATTTTGTTCCATAAATTATTATGGAAGAAAAATAAATTTATTTTAAATTCTAATTTTAATTAATTTAAGAATATAATAAGTCACAAAATTTTCATTTAGGAAACACCATCAACATTAATAAACTTAGTAATAAAAATTTGCATTTACAAAATACACCACCCACTCATGATAACGGCCTGTTCCAATAGTGCATGGTGCCCCTGTGTTTGAACACAAAACATTTGATTGTTGGGTATACATGGAGTGCTTGCATGAAACCCACGTGCCGATGTGTACTACCATCATACTTCCAACCTTCACTGATTTAAACATCTTCGCAGTGCTCCTGTATCTGGTTTCTTAAATGCTAAGCCCGCCTTCAGCAGCTTTAATGACGGGGATGCTAAGCACAGGTAATACTACCACCTACTATGTTAGTAGACAACTTGCCCAAGTCATACAACCAGCCCACTTCCAATAGATCTAGTGACTAGCTTTGGTTCAAATGTCGATGATTCTATCTTCACTATTAAGGCTTTCACTCAGCCAAATTTTTCTAGCTCTGGAAGAACAAGGGGCTATGTAACTGTTTCTCTTATAACTAGTGTTATCTTCACTACAAAGTTTATTCCTTTTGGATGGTGATTGCACAAGCAACGAGTATGCTTTTGTCAAATATAGTGTTGCTCTTTTATACTTAAATGATTTGTGATCTGAACACCATTCTCTATAATTTCACCATCGACCTTAAACCAGGCACTGAGCCTATTACAAAGGCACCCTATCGTATGTCGGCTCCAGAGATAAAGGAATTGTAGATCCAATTAAAGGAACTGTTGGACTTGGATTTCATACGACCTATCATATCTCTTTGGGGAGCCCCTGTGATTTTCGTTAAGAAAAAGGATGGGTCTTGGCAAATTGTGCATTGACTACTGCCAGTTGAACAAAGTGATGAAAAAAAAAAACAATACCATCTACCAAGGATAGATGACTTTTCTGATCAAATGAGGGGGGAAACTGTGTTTTCAAAGATAGATCTAAGGACAGGATATCATCAGTTGAGAATCAAGGAAGAAGATATCCCAAAAACAACCTTTAAGACAAGATTTGGGCATTATGAATTTGTAGTTTTACCCTTCGGACTGACAAATTCCCTGGGTGTTTTCATGAGTTTGATGAACGGAATATTTCGGGATTACTTAGACAACTTTGTATTATCGATGACACTTTGATCTACTCAAAGACCACACAAGAGCATGACGAACACTTGAGGATAGTTCTGCAATGTCTTGGAGAAAACCAATTATATGGGAAGTTTCCAAAGTGTTCCTTTTACCAAACCAAGATTCATTACCTTGGGCACATTATCTTTGGGGATGGTATCGCCATAGACTCGGTAAATATCGAGGCCATCATTGAACCAACAAATGTTCATTGAATACGAAGTTTCGTGGGCATGGCAGGGTATTATCGTAGATTTGTCGAAGGGTTTTCGAAGATAGCAAGCCCCATTACCGAGCTCCAAAGAAAGAACAAGAAATTCAATTGCACTGAAAAATGTGAAGATGCATTCCAAAGGTTAAAGGTGCTACTAAAAACATCACCAATTTTGAAGGTGTCAGACATGGAACAAGAATGTCTGGTTTGCACTAATGCCTCCAAGGAAGGGTTGGGTTGTGTGTTGATACAAGAAGGAAGAATAATAGCTTATGCATCAAGGAAACTTAGAACCCACGAAGAAAACTACGCAAACCATGATCTAGAAATGGCAACCATTGTTTATGCACTAAAGATTTGGAGACACTACCTTCTAGGAAGGAAGTTTGATCTTAGGACTGACCATTGTGGGCTGCAACACATATTCACTCAAGACCACTTAAATGCAAGACAAAGACGATGGTTTGAGCTAATTAGTGAATATGATTTTGGTATCACTTACATAAAAGGAATAGTAACTAGGGCGGGTGATTCTTTAAGTAGGAGGCTCAAATATTTTTAGTGATTCCCTTAAAGACAAATTTGAGGGAGAAACTACTTGATTTACAATTTGAAGACACCTCATACCAGGAAGTTAGCATAAGTTTGAGGGAGGATGAGATGAGGGTCCCAAAATATGAAGAATACTCCCTTGATAATGATGGGATACTACGATTTTGGGGAAGGATATATGTACCATCGAATCCATCACGCAGTATGCATGGCACACCCTGGTGTTAAGAAGATGAGTGTCGACCTGAATTCACTCTTCTTTTGGAAAGGGATGAAGAAGGACATCGTAAAGTTGGTAGCAAGATGCTTAGAGTGTCAATGAGTAAAAGATGAACACAAACATCTAGTAGGATTATTGCAACCCCATGAAATACCAAAATCTAAATGGGAAGTTATATCAATGGAATTCATTGTGGGACTACCAATGACCTCAAGAAGACATGATTCCATATTTGTAGTAGTAGACACGTTGACCAAGAGCGCTCATTTCATACTAGTTAAGACTACATATAAGGCACCAGAAATAGCCAGATTTTTTATGAATGAGATTATGAGATTGCATGGAGTGCCTAGGAAGATCGTATCTGATAGGGGATCAGTGTTTACAGGAAGGTTTTGGACCATTTTCCAAGAAGCTTTGGGAACCCAGTTGAACTTCAGCACTGCTTATCACCCTGAGACACATGGGAAGATAGACAAGACTAAACAAATCCTTGAAGACATGCTTTAGATGTATGTGATGGACCAACTAAAGAGATGGGAAGATTTTTTATCCCTCGTGGAATTTTCTTACAATTATAGTTATCAGAGTTCCATCAAGATCGTGCCATTTACGTTCTTATATGGAAGACCTTGAAAAACGCCTCTTAGTTGGGACTGACTAGAGGAACAAGTATTAGTGGACCAGGTTAAGGCCTAGTGGGACAATTATAATCCCAGTGCATCTACTTGGGAGGACGCCGAGGAGATGCGTCACCGTTTTCCTTATCTATTCCAAAGACTTCAAGACGAAGTCTATTATTAAGAGGGGGTGTGTGTAGTGCCCTGCTCTAGTTGACTGACATTGATATGAATTTAACATTTATTTCTAAGGCCCACACATTATTCTTTGAGGACCTCACGTTGAAGATCCAGACAAATGACTCTATTATTAGTGGTTGTGATGTTTATGTATGTTCTCCATTGATATTATGATAAAAATAACATTAATGGTTATGTATGTTATATTATGGTGATTGTAGCATAAATGGTTATGTTTGGTCTCTATTGAATTTATGATAATGATGGCGATAAAGGATATGTATGCTCTCTATTGATATCATGATATGATAACTTTGATGGATAGGTATGTTTATATTGATGTTACGATGTTGATAGATTTGATGGATATGTATGTTTCCATTGATGTTATGATGATGATAGCCATGATGGATGTGTCCTCTATCTTACCTACTTTCATTAGTTTTGATGGATATGTATGTTTCCATTGATGTTATGATGATGATAGCCATGATGGATGTGTCCCCTATCTTACCTACTTTCATTAGTTATGGCTTACAATGAACAATGATGTGAATGATTAGGTGTTGTTAATGATGCTATTATGAAAATGACTAACACCGAGAAACCTTGTTACTGATGATTATTGAGTATGGCAGGAAACCACCAAAGGCACTCGCATGTGACAAAGTTGACGACACCTGGTTTGATGAAAATTTATATTATTTTATCTTTGAAATTCTAAGTCAATTTTGAAACCTACTATATATGTTTATCTATATTCTGATGATATATTAGTGGTTGTAGGCACAGATTAGTTGCTTGGCGGAATGACTCACATATGGGTGATGGGGTTGTACAATTGGATGGAACCGCATGGGAGGGGTGGGACAATATCCCGGATCTCACCCACTAACACTCCCACTGTGACTTAAGTTGGAAAGGTTGAAACACCTTCGCCTTGAAGATCACGATGTCATGTGGGCAGGTCCCAAAGTTGGGTCTCTCATGAGGATTTTACCAAGGGGCGTGCATCAAGGCGGATTCCTTGATCCCCGACACCATTAGTCTCACTATAGCAAGCAACATAAGAGATAATAATGGTCTTTGTCGTTGCACCTATACTTTCCCCTCGTAGTCACTGAATGCTTGAAGGGCAAGTGGTGTGGCACCCTTAGAACTTCAAGGGAATTTCTTAAAGGGCACGACCAACTTGGCACCCTTGGCATCATAAATAAACTGTTAGGCGTGGCACCCTTGGAACTTCAAGGGAAGTTCTTGAAGGCCACGACCAAACTTGGCACCCTTGGAATCATTAAAAATAAATCAATTAATAAATATAATCAAGATATGAAAACTAGGGAAATTCACATCAAGGGTAAATGATGTTAGAAATCGAGGTAATTAAATAAAAAATAAAACGAGTTAAGAGGATCATAGGAAGAAATAAAATAGTTTACCTTAAAAACTCTACCCTTCCCATGTTGGAAAATATTAGATAGATAATGTAGTTTAATTAGATCAAAAGGGTAAAGGGAGACATAAATGTAAGGATAAATATTAATCCTAAAATAGTTAAACCTAATTAAGAGAAGGGGATGGTAAATTAAAATAAGATTAATAAATTAAATTTTAGAGAAATATAGAGGTCCTCCATGTGGCAACAACCAACATAAGAATATCCATCTAAGAAATAACTTGAGTTAAATTAGGGAGTAGATAGGGGATCAAATCTTGACTTATCAGTTGACTTTAGTAATGAACACAAATTAAGGAGTAAAAAGGGGGATCAAGAGACAACTAGGAGAAGAAACATGAATCTTGTTGAGGTGAGGAAAAATATTATTTTTAAATTAAAATTTAAGTAAATAATTTTGGAGATCCTTGATGAGAGAGTAACAAATGGGTGTGTAAATAATCAAACTATTGAATTATAAAAAATAATTAATTATACATGAAATGCCAAGTGTCACCTATGAGGACTACTATAAAATAAGGGGCATGCCATGGGAGAAGGGACATTTTGAGACCCTATTGTTGGATGGATGAGACTATGTCAGAGTAGTGACTACGAACTATAGTGAGTTTGATGGGGTAGAGGACTTCAAAGAGGGTACTCATGAGCCAAGAAGTGTTCTCCTCTACCAGCTATTACATTCCTCCATTGTACAACCCCATTGCAGCTCGAGGGTCCGCGGGGAAGAAGAGTACCCAAAAAGTAGGCTGGGAGGTCAACCGGTGGGTTATTGCATTCGAATCAAGTATGTCGTCATTGACACTCGAAGGTGACCGACAACAAAGGAAGACAAGTAACGGAAAATCAAGTGGAATCTCGTTTTCTGGTGAACAGTACCTATGTGTTACAATATTCTTTTGTATGATTTCTTTATGGCTTTAGTTAAATATATGTAAATTTCATGATATGTTCAGTGAAATGAATTTCAGGGATGTGTTAGATAGTGCTTAATAAATTTGAATTCTCAATGTTTTTCTCTTCTGGTTGTATTTTATTTTGATTAAAAATATATATATATATATATAGGACTGGTCCTTACACTTGGTATCGGAGCCATGTTCAACCCTTGAGACCTATTGGCTCGTGCATACATGACTAGTTTTGTTAGATATCTACTACATTCTAGTAACGAGATCAGTGATCTTTAATAGCACAATACTTCCTCTGGTCACAACACTGGTCAGGGCACGGTTTCACTGGCGAATTGGGTGTGTTCTCTTCGTCGTTGAAGAGCTTCAGAATTTGTTAAAGAATCGAAATAAAGAGCTTCGAAATACTGTTAAAAAAAACTCTAAAAGTGGACATGTTTTTTTCGTGAAAGTTATTATGATACTGCAGAATTAGAAAGACCATCCCATTCCACCAAAACATTAAAGCCAAAATTAAATCTCTATCCAGTTACTAGTTTAATATGTGCATCAAATTGCTCTTAATTTCACCGTTGATCCAGTCTCGGACCAAGCAGGACAAACGCCAGCATGAATCATTTCCCAGGTTTTATGCGAGGTTTTTGAAGAAAAGAGAAGAAAATAGGTCTTTCGAATTGCATTGAAGCTTAGTCTCTCAGGAGGGATCTTATCGATGTAGTCTCATGCCCTAGCCTCTTTACTATTGCCCAGGCGACCATGTCTTTAGCAGTGCACTTTCTTCTTTAAAACCTTGACCCGACCTTACCATAGGCTTTGGTTTTGGTGAAATTCGAAGCCGTGTTTCCCTTGTCATGAACCGCAGAAACAAAAAGTGCATGCCTCGTGGGTAGTTTGTTCAGAAATTTCGAAAGGGTTCAGCCTGAAACCATGACTGCGGGTATGTCCGACGCGGGACACTAAATTCGATGGAAAATAGCAAATATGAGTATGTTAAGTCATTTGAATTGCAAGACAACCTCCTGCTTCAAACATGGATTGTACTTAGAATAGATCGCTGCCATTTTCACAAGTTCATAACTTTGAGAAACCCAATGATGAGAATGCTTTACAGCGATTGAATGGATGTGCGATAGTTATGCCTGAAGAATTTCCAGATATAATCATGAAAGTATAATCATGCCTATAGATTCAGCTATAAAAAATCCAATCCATGGAGCCCTGCATATTTTCCACCCTTTCTTGACTTTGTCTTTCGCGAATTCGGGATTTTATATCCTTTTGTATTCGGTTCCTGATGGCCATATTCTCGTCGGATTAAATGGGCTTCACCTTAAGATTCTGCTTCCAAGGATGATTTGCAGAGGATGTGCTAGCAGGAATTGATTGGATAACAACGATTTGAATAGTTCTTCTGTACGACATATAATTGTGAAACAAAATGTGACATTTTACAGTTGTACATTTAATCCAGGGGAACCTGGAGCTTTACACAAATCATAGTCACGTCCACCAATTTTTCTATTATAAATCACAATAACCAATTTACTCTTTTGGAATTTGCATGGTTCTTATATTTTACTATTTCAAAAAAAAGAGAGTGTAAATTGCTCTCTAAATATCAAAGTATAGAAGGGGAAATTTCAATCACTCAATTATTGTACAGCCCAAACCTATAGAAATTTTGTACTAATTGGTATATTTCTGTTTAAATTCATATTTATTTATCGTATTATTGATTTATGGTAGTATCCAATTATTTTTATAATCACTCTGTTGTTTTTTTCCCTCCTAAATTTGATTAATTCTATTAATGTAACAAAAGTAGTACAAGGAGGCACCAGCCTCTACAGAGCAAGTCCCAAATTATGCCATGTTTAACAACAAAACACTGGAAAGAGACTACCTGCATCGGGGAAACCAGTCCAAAACTATAAGATTTCGCTGCCCACGCAGGGGTAACAGCATGTAGTATCAGAGTGGAATAGTTTTTTGAACAATCATCAAAATTAACAACATTGCATAAAAAAACACCAGAATAGACCCATAGTATTAGGAGTCGGGTACCCAAAACCTGAAAAACTTTGACTGGCTAGGTGTCAATAGGAGGAGGAGCTTCTTCCACTATCAGTCACCTGTATGCCTCCATGTCATCTTATGCATCTTGTTTATCTCTGGGTGTTTCTTCCATGTTCTTGAAGCGGCTTGGAATGGGGCGTCCCTGAGCTGCTTCTAAGCTTCCCTGAGCTGCTCCACTGCTTCTGTGCATCCCTGAGCTGCTTCCAAGAGCTTTTCTCTTATTGGTGGTGTTCCGCCCCTGAGTATTGCGGGTTGGGTCTTCAAAGTTTTATGGCTCCTCTCTAAATGCCACCGAGAGTCGCTATTATGCAAGGATGTTCCAGCGTGCAAGGAAATTGAAATTGTGTAGAATGACTGGGTTGCAGAGATGATACAAAGGTAGCAGGAGGTTGGGGCGCAGCGGTCAACAAGCCGAGGACCTGTAGTCTGAGCCCGCCCCTGATCGTTGCAAGTGGTTGGGTAGCATCCAAAGAAATGAGCCGTCGAAGGGGAGGATGAGTCAGAGGGGGACGAGTCAGAGTGGGTCAAGGAGGGGAGGTGAATTGTTCTTCCTCTACTTCTACCCCTCCTGTAATGCATATGATGACGCAGACGAGGCATGCTCACCTGGTCCAAATTGAGCGGACGAGGACGAGGAGCAGTGCCAAAGAATGAGTGGTCAATGAGAACAGAAGGACCAATTATCAGCGGTTCAAAGCCGAGATTCAAGACCGAAAAACCAATCCGAAGTCAGCGTAGAAGATTGCGAGAAATGTGCACCATCCACCATCTCCATGCAGCACAAAATTTGGCAGCGTCTCCCCATTTTCGTGCACGAGCTCGGCTCTACAGTAGCCAGGAGACAATTGCAGTTCAGAGGAGGCGAAACGGGGGGAAGACGCTCTGAAGAGGCCATCTTAAATACCAGATTGATGAAGCCTCAACCCGTGCAGTGCATTAATATGCCATTAATTTTGGCGGTGACCTTCTGGGTGGAAGCGTGGGTGGCCAAGTGGCATCGCCACTTGCCAACCCAAGGGCGCTGCATAGTACCAGCGTGCCTAAACACCCGCATCCGGGAGAATCAATCTGTTGTTTTTTTTTTCTGTATAAAACTAATTCTATTAAGGTAAAATATGGTACAAAGAGACAAAAAGCCAAGAAGGCCAGAAAAAGGCAGCCGGAAAGGATAACCTATCCACCTCGGCCCCTAGAAGAGAAAAAGAGAAGAGAGTTGATCAAAGAGAGACAAGAGGAACAGAGAAAAATGAGCAGAGCCGAAGATTCTACCCAGCATGGGTGGAATCGTCTAATCGGCATTTTTTCCCTTTCTTATTAACAACTTTGACCCATTCAAGAGAGGAAGGTTGAGCTGGCCCGATGTGCAAGCTGGGCTGGGCAGACGGAGAAGTTTCCTTGTCTGAATCCGAAGGAGAGGATTCATGATTTCGTTTCTGTAAGATTGGCTGGATAGACGAGTCCATATGATCGGCCGTGGGCGGATCCTGTGCCAGTTTGGCATCCAAATCTTCCGCATTCTCCTCCTCTTCATCCGAGCTGGAGTCAAAATCATTCATGGGGGGTGGGGTATGAGGTTTCCAACTCTTGGATTTCTGCTTAGGATTGGCTTTTTTCTTGTGGACTGGCACCGCGGGACAGGAGCTTTGGAGGTGCCCTGTGTTGTGGCAGTTTCTGCAGCGAAAGGCTGTGTTCTCATAATCCAGGACTTGAGTCCAGTGAAAGTCTCCAATTTTGAGATTGATTTGGTCCGGGAGTCCTTTACTCATATCTATTTCTACACAAATTCTGCCAAAGGTGTAGATGCCCTTTTCCCCTCTTGAGATATCTGTGTCTAGGTAGCGGCCTAGAGCATTACCGATCCCTTGGAAAACAGCAAAATGCCATAAATGCGCTGGGAGGTTAGGGAGTCTGACCCAGATGGGGAGCTTGGTGATGACTTCTGTAGTTGGATCGAAATCTGGGAACCAGGGGGTGAGAAATAAACCAGCTGAGCCCCAGAACCAAGGACCTTCAGTTAGAGCTTTGTGGTAGTCTTCATCGAAGGCAAACAAGACAATGAAGAAGCCCTTAGAGCACAACAGAACCTTGCAATTGTTGGTCCAGTTGGAGTGGAGCCATTGATAGAGGTCTACTGTGCGCGGCCACAGCCCATTGAACCTGCAGATAATGGCATGCTCAGCATACGTTTCAGCTACCTCATCCAGAGATGGGTGCTTTATTTCAATGGAGGGGGCTTCCTCCAGTTTATCCACCAAAAAAGGTTTGGAAGCCTGAACAGGTGGAGCAGTCTTTTCAGGCTTCTGAGCATGGACTGCATCTTTGTAAGAAAATGCTTTAGCTGAGGATGCATTTCCAGCAGCTCCTCCTCTCAGACGAAGGGTTAAAATTATGGTTGCATCTCTCTTGATGTTATAAAAGGAAAGGGGATAAAAGTCCTCAAGTTGTTTACCTTCGTGAATAAGCCGCTGAGCCGTTGAGGGAAGCCCCAGTTTGGTTTTCAGAGCATGCTTGAGATCCTGCACTAGATCTGTGAGGCTCACCCATTGCAGCAAAGTTTTCCCAGTAGTGAGCTTGATTTGGATCTGGAGCGATGATGAGGGCTCAGAATGCCTCTGTCCCCTGCAAATCTGAGCAGCCTGGACAAGCCGCAGGGGCTTAGGAGGAGATACAGAGAGAAACCCTCTGTTTATTATTCTGTCAGCATATTCCTCCCGAAAAAGCTTCCTGATGCACAAACTAGGCAGCGTCAGGGAGCTGAGGGGGATCTGTAGGAGGCTTGCATAAGATCTGCGTTTCTGAGCGGTTGAAGGAAGTTTCAATGGTGGCAAACGGCCTATCCTCACCAATGATGTTTTCCCCAGAGCCCTCGCCAATAGATAATCAAAAAGGAGTTCTGCAAAAGCATTCTTCTCCAATGCGTCGGCCTTCAGAAGGTGGGTGCAGAGACGCATATGCTTCTGGCAGAGCCTGGCCTCAGAGATGGCGGGAGTCTGGCCGTTGAGAGGGCGTGAGTCTAGCCGTTGAGAGGGCGTGAGTCGCAAAGAGGACTGAAGACTGCCCACCTGAAGGCCCCACGCAAGGCAGAAGAGAGCCGGGGGAGCTGAAGCTGTTGAATGGAGCACCGACGGATCATTGTGAAGGGAGGATGCCGTCCATCCGTGGCTGAAACAGACAGAGCCATCCGCCGCAAGAGATCTTGAAAACCAGAAAACGGCCGAAGAGAGGGGGGTTGCAGCAGAGCTAGGGTTCATTTTCGCGACCTCTTTTTTCCTCGAATCAATCTGTTGTTTCTTGGAGGCTAAATATACAATTGCTTTGAAGATGTTTGTTATATATCCTAGAAAGACAACTGCCTTGAACCAATTATGTCAGCACTCTGTTTTATAATCCAGCCTTGGTGGATAACGTCTTGTGTTCAGCGCAATTATGTTCTCTTGATTTCCTTATACATCTTTCAATATCTATTTGGAACTAATTGTTCTTTTTGGCAAATAAAAATTACATTAAATTAATGTGCAGGGAAAAAGTACATTGAGGAAATCTACAATCCAATTACATAATGGTGGGAATTTAATTTATTTCCTCGGTACCACTTTTGTAGTTTAGAAATAATATGGCTTTCGAGACATATCTCTTCTAAGTGTTTTTTTTTTTTTTTGAAATTGAACATTTTGCAGCAATAATGTATCCAAAAAAAAAGTTCAATTCACTTCTTTTTGTCTTGCATGGCATGATATTTTCGTTTTTCTCTATTAGACTGTAATACTAGCTTCCAAGAGCTACGGAACATAGTTGCCATGAAAAAAAAAAACTAGCTCAAATCTGCTAGTGAGCTACCATTGTCATGGTTTTGATGATCCACTTCTTAATCTTCTTCTGTAGTCTACAGCAATTACCCCATAGCTCCTTGGGAGACATTTGGTAAAGGGAATGCTTAGAAACTTAAACAACTCTTTTGGTTGAATTCATCACCACCCTCAACTTAAAGTCCACTTTGGAGTATCCTTAATACTTTGTCCACATTATTGAGTTATAGGCCACGAAACTTTTGATCCTGACGCTGTGCAAAAAATATCCAAACAGTGTATTGTATTGATCTTTGAGAATTAATGAATTCATTAAGAATGAAGATGATTGGCGTAATATACAGATGAAAATCCAAATGTATCGCACAATGCATACACATAATTAGAGTCCTTTCGAGGACCGATGTTCATAACTGAGAGGTATATGCAAATGCTTTTCCCTAATTATATACATTATATTAGAGCGTTTTCAAGGATTCGAATAGAAAATGAACACAAGTGTCTGTTGGGATTAATACACTAAGACATTTTTCTTCTTATCATAGTTCTATAATCTGCGTAGATGAGGTTATCTTCTGAAAACAAAGAGGGGCTTAAGGTGTGTTGTAGGTTCTGAAATGAAACATTTGGTGAAAATGCCAAACTTGTAAATCTGGAGAAACCACTTTTTCTTACAAATGTCTAACTAGTTATTTTTATAGAAACAATTGACCATTTCTCTATGTTTAATGCACATTATTTCTGAGCCTTCAATATTAAGCGGACTTTTTAATTGTGACCTGGGCTTATTTGCTTGTTATGTACCAAAGAATTTTCAACTTTGGCCTCATAACTTTAGACTAATACCACTTGAACATTCATAACAATGTACGATATAATCAATTTTTAATGTTGACATGCTTGCAAAAATAACATTTGAAAAGACAATCATGGTTTCGATTTGTGTCAAGAAATCTTTACAACACTGCGAAATGTTATCAATTTGATAATATTTCAAAACAAGGCTAGTTGTGGAGCAGCGAGTTCCCACCCTCTGCTAAGCTAGTGCTTTCGATTGAGTAACATGAGAGCCCAATTACGAATTTGCCCCATTATTTTGATTATGAAAAAAAAATGAAAGTGAAAAGCAAAGAGATGGTTGGTTTCTTAGAAATCATAAATCATATTGCACAATTTGTGGAGTTGAGAAATTATGGAGTTGAGCAATACACAGGTTTGAGAACACTCTATTTCGTTGACAGACGTTGCATTGGGATTTACGCTTGCACAATTGAATAAATTAAGTTTAAAAAGTCATAACCAAGTGTTATTACCGGCCTTTTCCACATGATAAACACTGTCACAATTGAATTGATTGATCAAATGTAAGTTTAAGAGGTCGTAACCTATTGCAGTTGCCTCCCTTTCACTGAGATGAAAAAACTTGGTTGGAATGATTTCATTACACAATGAGTAATGATATGACTTGCAGAGTATTCCTTCCAATGTTATCTCATAAAACTATAGTTGCACCGTCATAAAATAAACTTGAATGTTTCTAGAATTTAGCGAGAGTTAAAACTGAGTTAGTAGACACTGATTCCATTCAGACATTTCAAATAACAACCATTTTAAATGAGAATATTATCAATCAAGATTTTATTTGGTAACAAAAATTTATTTTATCTGGTAACAAAATTTTACAGCAACACTACGTTGTATTATTGTGCAATTCCAGCATGGAGTATACTGAATCTTTATAAGATAGAGCTCCACTTATTGTCAAGTGTTGCATGGATGTTCCAGAGACATGAATCTATTATTAGTGGTTGAGATATTAGTGTTTGTGATGTTTATGTATGTTCTCCATTGATATTATGATAAAGATCACATTAATATAGCGTAAATGGTTATGTTTGGTCTCTATTGAATTTATGATAATGATGGCGATAAAAGATAATGTATGTTCTCTACTGATATCATGGTGGTGATAGCTTTAATGGATATGTATGTTTATATTGATGTTACGATGTTGATAGCTTTGATGGATATGTATGTTTCCATTGATGTTATGATGATGATAGCCATGATGAATGTCTTCTATGTTACCTACTTTCATTAGTTCGGGCTTACAATGAACAATGATGTGAATCACTAGGTGTTGTTAATGATGCTATTATAACAATGACTAATACTGAGAAACCTTGTTATTGATGATTATTATGGCAGAAAACCACCATAAGCACTCGCATATGACAAAGTTGACAACCCCTAGTTTGATGAAAATTTATATTATTTTATCTTTAAAATTCCAAGTCAATTTTGAAACCTACTATATATGTTTATCTATATTCTGATAATATATTAGTGGTTGCAGGGATAAATTAGTTGTTTTGCCGAATAACTCACATATGGGTGATGGGGTTGTGCAATTGAATGAAACCGCATGAGATGGGTGGCCCAGTGTCCCTAATCTCACCCATTAACACTCCTGCTGTGACTTGAGTTAGAAAGTTGAAACACCTTTGCTTTGAAAATCATGATGTCATGAAGAGAGGTCCCAAAGTTGGGTCTCTCATGAAGATTTTACCGAGGGGCGCGCATTGATACAGATTCCTTAATACCCAACACCATTAGTCTCACTATAGCATGCAACATAAGAGATGATAGTGGTCTCTATCGTTGCACCTATTTTTTCCCCTCGTAGTCACTAAATGCTTGAAGGGTAGGTGGTATGGCACCCTTAAAACTTAAAGAGAATTTCTTGAAAATCACAACCAACTTGGCACCCTTGGCATCACAAATACACTGTTAGGCATGGCACCCTTGAAACTTCAAGGGAAGTTCTTGAAGGGCACGACCAAACTTAGCACCTTTGGAATCATTAAAAATAAATAAATTAATAAATATAATCAAGATATGAAAACCAGGGAAATTCACATTAAAAGTAAATGATGTTAGAAACTGAGGTAATTAAATCAAAAATAAATTTGGTTAAAAAAAATCATAGAAATAAATAAAATAGTTTACCTTAAAAACTCTACCCTTCTTATATTGGAAAATATTAAGTAGTTAATATAATTAATTAATTAGATAAACATAAAAAAAAAAAGACATAAATATAAGTATAAATATTAATCTTAAAATAGTTGAACCTAATTAAAAGAAGATGATGGTGAATTAAAATAAGATTAATAAATTAAATTTTAGAGAGATATAGAAGTCTTCCATGTGGCAACAACCAACATAAGAATATCCATTTAAGAGATAAATTGAATTAAAGTAGGGAGTAGATAGGGAATCAAATCTTGACTTACAATTGATTTTAGTAATGAACACAAATTAAAAAGTAAAAAGAGGAATCAAGAAACAACTAGGAAAAGAAATAAGAATCTTGTTGAGGTAAAAAAAAATATTATTTTTTAATTTAAAATTTAAGTAAATAATTATGGAGATCCTTAATAAAAGAGTGACACATGAATGGGTGAATAATCAAACTAATGAATTATAAAAAAATTAATTATACATGAAATGCCAAGTGTCACCTATGATAACTACTATAAAATAAAGGGCAGGCCATGGGATAAAGTACTTTCTGAGACCGTATAGTTGAATGGATGAGACTGTCAAAGTAGTGACTATGAACTATAGTGAGTTTGGTGAGGTAGAAGACTTTAGAGAGGGGACTCTTGAGCCAAGGAATGCTCTCCTCTATCGACTATTACATTCCTCCATTGTACAACCCCATTGCAGCTCAACAGTCCGCGAGGAAGAAGAGTACCCAATGAGTATGCTGTGAAGTCAACCGGTGGGTCATTGCATTCGGATCAAGTACGTCATCATTCATACTCGGAGGTGACCGACAACAAAAGAAGACAAGTAACGGCAAATCAAATGGGATCTTGTTTTCTAGTGAACGGTACCTATGTGTTACAATATTCTTTTGTATGATTTTTTTATGGCTTTAGTTAAATATATGTAAATTTTATGATATGTTCAGTGAAATGAATTTCAGGTATGTGTTAGATAGTGCGTAATAAATTTGAATTATCAATGTTTTTCTCTTCTGGTTGTATTTTATTTTTATTAAAATATATATATAGTATAGGACTAGTCCTTACAGTGTCTTGTCTGAATCCCTGCATGTCATACATTGGAGTCAGTGTAAACTGTAAATACGACCTCCAATATTTATTAGAAAGTCTGTTTGGCAGCATCTACAGCTTGTCAAGCAATGAAACTAAAAAGATCCAAAATCCTTGCCAAAGTTGCCAATGTCCTCTGTTTGGATCCAAACAGCACATCAAAATATGAAATGACTTTTCTACCTCCTTACTTTATGATGTGCCATACTCTCAGGGTAGTAGATACATAGGACAAACTTCAAATCAACAAAAATGGGAGATGAAAGAATTCCAAACAAAACCTAGTTTTGTCCTCTCAATCTTTGAGCTTCTAATGTGAGAGTTCTAACCAATCTAGAATTAAATTTCTAGATAGATCTAGATTGACCAGAAACTATACAATGGAAATCAGGCCAGCGAACCAGCGGGTTACTTTCTCATCATCAGAGCTTTTCACACCCCTGGGGTTGCCTCTTGACTACTTGACTTTATAATATGGTGTCACTGTCATTTGGTTATTCATCCACTGATGATGATGATGCCGTGACACTAGTCTACCATGAAACAGTTTAGAGCCCCGTTTGGGCACGTCTTGCAATTCCATTACTTGAACTGTGACCTGCTTCTTGGCTGCAAAAAGCATCGCCACACCATTACTTAACAAGTTATTGAACTAAAATCCACTTCATAATTTAAAACTAATGCAAGAACAAATTTGAATAAACGATACAACTACCATGAAACAGTTTAGAGCCCCGTTTGGGCACGTCTTGCAATTCCATTACTTGAACTGTGAGCTGCTTCTTGGCTGCAAAAAGCATCACCACACCATTACTTAACAAGTTATTGAACTAAAATCCACTTCATAATTTAACACTATTGCAAGAACAAATTTGAATAAACGGTACAACTACCATGAAACAGTTTAGAGCCCCGTTTGGGCACATCTTGCAATTCCATTACTTGAACTGTGAGCTGCTTCTTGGCTGCAAAAAGCATCGCCACACCATTACTTAACAAGTTATTGAACTAAAATCCACTTCATAATTTAACACTATTGCAACAACAAATTTGAATAAACGTACAACTACCATGAAACAGTTTAGAGCCCTGTTTGGGCACGTCTTGCAATTCCATTACTTGAACTGTGAGCTGCTTCTTGGCTGCAAAAAGCATCGCCACACCATTACTTAACAAGTTATTGAACTAAAATCCACTTCATAATTTAACACTATTGCAAGAACAAATTTGAATAAACGATACAATGTAACAACAGATGACAAACCATTTTCCACTTGTTGATATCCTTCATGAAGCCTTATCTTTGCTGTTGCAAACTTCACCTCAATATTTTGATTTCTGCTGTACAAATACAGAAACTCAGGTTTACAAACATGTTGCTATATTACAAAACCTTCAAATAAGCAAAGTAAATTGTCCTCCTACAAGTTCCATCCAACAATAGCTAGCAGGTACAAAAATATTTTGCCTCGTTATATTTTTTGAAAAACATTGTCCAAAATAGTAATTCTGAAATTGATGAAAATTATTTGTTACATAATATCCAAAAAGTAAGGCATGTTGCATCAACAGTGAATTATCCACAAATTTATCTTCAATTTATTTTATACATCCTAGTTTGCTTACATTTTGGTGAGACAAGGAGATAGGCTTGGTCTGATACTTGTTCAAATCTGTTTGTTGCTGTTCATTGTCTCAAAATACTTTACATTCGGGACTTACTGGAGGTCTCCAAGGAACAGAACTGGTAATTATATGACTTGAGCCACTCATCTTATGGCTCCGGCAATCCCTACTAGCTTGAATTTGTACATTCCTTTTCAATCCCTCCCTCTGGTTGTTTCTTGCTTGCCATAAGGGTTGTTATCCATTCGGGTTGTTATCCATTCGCAGGTGTTACTCTGGTGACCTGATTGCTTTATTTTATGGGGTCTTTCTACTATACATTGTTTTTCATCATCATAGTCATCATTCTCAATCTTTTCAGCAACATGAGGATCCACATCAATTTCAGAAAAGTGTCATTAATGATTATAATTCATAAATAGTAACCAATAAAACAAGTGCCTAGGGGACTGAAAGTTGAAACAGCATTATTTTAGACATAAAATAAAGCATTTATTATGAAATGCAACAAAAAAAAATATATTCTTTTCAATAACAAAAACAGTATAGATCTCTCAAAAGCCCCAGCTGGGAACATGCAACAGATATCTTTAGATTCATGTGAGAACACACACACAGTGCTTTAGAAACTCAGCTACTCACATGGCTAGCTGTGCATCTCAAAAGGAAGCTGTTGATGTAGGAACTCAGCTACTCACATGGCTAGCAGTGCTTCTCAAATGGAAGGTGTTGTCTCATTCCCATATCACATGAAATCTCTTCACATGCAAAACTGCTATTCATCAAGAAAAGCAACGTGACAGTGAATGGCTTCCCAGAGTAGTGACCTGAAGTTGTCACGAACAATTGTCCAGCAACTTTTTACAAAGGGGTGCTGCCAATGAATGTGTTTAAATGACTCCAATCTCATACATTATGGACATTTCTCAGCCATTAGACCAGTCTTGTGGATCAGGACTATGGCAGTATTTAAATAATATATTAAATCCTAATTTGACCCACCTAATAGGCATAGGGTCCTATAGAGACTCAATATAATGATATTATGCCTTTCAAGTATAACAAATCACAATTCATGCTCGTGTCATTACAAGACATGACAAACCAGCCACGTCAGCATAATTATTGGATAAGATCTCAACGATGTTGATCCAACACCACATATCTTGTACTTTTAGAAAAGAAAACAACGCATATCTTGTAATGGCTTCTTCATGTGTTCATTCCGAATTAACAATGATGTGCAGGCAATATGTCGAAGAGTGGGTTCTAAAATACAATGACTCGTTGCCAAATTTATTTGTTAGGAATGATTACGCAAGTTAAGAAAGGTGGAAACCTCTAAACGGGCAAAACATCCTTGCAAAGGATCAAAGAATCTGAATAGGTGTATTTAAATATCCTTGCTGGCAGAGTACCATTTGGCACTTGCTCTAGATGGTCGAATAGAAAAGAATCTAGCATTAAGAGGTTCCTTGTGTAACCAATGGATCTACTGTATTGGCAATCATGCACATAAACTCGCGGTAATCCCTGCACCAACAATGGAAGGAAGGTCCCTACCAAGTGCCTTGAATCATGGACTTAGATCTGAATTCTCCAAATTCACAAATTCATTACTTATGATGATATCTTTTACGGAAAATGTGGACTATTATTTGCAAATATGAAGTAAAGTCATATACAGAGTTAAAACTGATAAACATGCCAAAACTGGATTGAAATTATCTATTAAATAGGCAAATATTTACTACATGTTGTAAAGATATATGATAAAGTTCATGGATATTTCACTCGCTTCCTGACTCTCCAAAACAATGATGGTAAATAGTAAATGAATGTCAACCTACTATTGATGATACCCCGGTTACCTTCTATAACATATGTAAAATCATGGACCCAACATCTTTAGTTACCATTCAGCCCAGCATTACCTGGGTTCCAACTTAGAGATTGAGGCATCAGTGTTCGATGGAACCAAAGGAGTATGCGATGAAGCAGAGGATCCATTCAAGTATATGGTTGCAGATGTATGCGATGAACCATGATTTGGTGAGCCAGGATTGCTGGTGTATTCGGTGTTGTGGGTAGCTACAGAACTCACAAAAGCAGGTTTTGTGGGGTCTGCTAACATCATAGCATCAGTTGAAAGCATCAAGTTGAATGAAGACAGTGATGCGCTGGCTTGTGTACAGAACAGTCCAACCTGGATGCATCTCAAGACTTGTTCCTGATCGCTGCAGGTTTTGTTTGTAACTGGATCAATAACGTCCTCCATATTTCCTCTTTTGTATAGTCCCCATGCCTACATGACCACAACATATCTTCATATTGAGAAAATATATAGAGGGCCCGTAAAATCAGCCATTAGTTTATGTTGGATTACAGAAGTTAATAGATACGGAATACTCTCATTAGGGCAATAACATGATCTGGATAACATAGATGTTGTTAATTGGAATTACAATGGAAGCAGTGCCTTACCTATTCTAAAAGGATCTGGGTTTCAGGTGATAATATAAAATCCATGTTCTTTCTTCCACTCATAAGTTCCAGAAGAAGAATCCCAGAGCTATAGTCATCAGCTTTGGGCCTTGGCAGACAAATGCTCATGCATAGCATACTCCGGTGCCATGTAACCACTGCAAATTACAAAATCAGTTTAGTGAAATCCTTTTCACACCAAAACTATACACCTGAGAAGAAATTAGTATAAGAGTGATGCATGTTTGAAATTTTACCGAGTGCTAGCAACTCTTGTCCCAACACAAGTTTGATAGTCCTCAAATAGTCTGGCTAGTCCGAAATCTGTTATCTTGGGATTCAATTTTTGTCCAGCAAAATGTTGTTTGCTTTAATATCTCGATGAATAATCTGGAGATGAGAATCCTCATGCAAGTAAAGAATCCCTCGGGTTACTCTAAGTATGATGGAGTAACTCCAAGTAATATGGAGTAACACTTCTCCCAATCTGTATACAGCATGCAAGATATTGAATCATGATGACCACCTAAGTCTTTTTAAACATTTCAAGGATTGATTTTCATGATCTATATCAAATGTTTCAATCATATGTTTCAATAAAATGAGAGTAACATATTTTCCCATAAATTTGTACTCCCAATCTTGCAGGGCATCTAATTCAAATGGACCAAGACCTTCAGTATCCCCGGTTAAGTCCTTTTCTTCAAAAGACATCTTTGCCAAAGCTCGGCTAGTATATTTCTCAGTAAACAAGGCATATGGACCACCTGAACCATAAAACATTCTACAATTCAAAGCAAACATGTTAGAACTTATCCCTGTCTCCCTTCATACACATGCACACACAGATTAACGATTAAGACATAATAATGCACAGAAAAATAAACACAATCAGGAAAACTGAACAATGAACAAGACAAGTGCCAGTCCGGAGTTGTGAGTAAAGCAGAGACGGTGATAAATTGGTACTACTTCCAAATTCTTTCTTGACAAATACTACCTACAAATATTGATTGACCTACAAAGTTTAAAAATATAAGCATATAAAGTTTAAAAATATAAGCATATAAATATCGATAAGTTTTGAACAAAGACAACTAATATTATTTATCTCTAACCTAAAAAGTAAATGAGATCTTAAAGTTCCAATAGTGAAAGCATAGCTTGAAACCCATATAATAAGTAACAGAACCACGAGAAAAGCTAAGAGAATCCAATCTGAAACTGAATAATGGTAAATAATCCATGTCATCCTCGTAGCAGATGTGCATGAATGAAAGATGATCCAAAATTAAAGAAAAAAACACATCCCTGAAAGATCCAAATCTATCATAACCTTTGATGCAAACAACATAAAATAATAATTAATCCCAAAAGAACAATTAAAGCGAAGAGAGCTTTGTTAAAAATATGTACCAGGTTCAAACAGGTTCCTTCAAAACAAATAAAATCAAAACTACAAAAGGGAATGCACACCCCAACAGGAATTCAGCAATAGAAACACCGTAACTTACTTGGGGTTTTCTTCTTGCAATCAGCATCATAAAAAAACCATAGATATTATTTGTTTCCATAAACAGACACAGCTGAAACTAACATTTCCACAACCTTCAACTGGAGATCAAATACACTGGAGTTTGTGATTTTCAGAGGCATGTGACCTAAGTCACACAAGCTGGAAAATGGATGCCTAATAAGCATTAAGTTACATTTGAACCTCGAGGACCAGCTCAAAAAGAAAAGTAGAAATAGATAAAACAACCTTGACAATAAGCTAAGGTCAATTAGTTCAATTCAATCTATACATATAACAAGAAATATAAATTAATATCAACAAGATACTTCAATGCGTCCAACATTCAACGTTACATGTTAAAAGACAAACACTTCACAAAACACATACAAAACACAGCCACCCCACAATGATGAAAAAAAATCAATCCCTCGAAATTAACCTAGCCAGAGACTGGAAAATTAACTAGCTATGAATGAAATATTCTCATCCAAATTCCATTCCGGGAATAATTAATGAAATAAGAACCAGCATACCCACAACACAGATAAGCATACAGAAACCAAAACCCCATAATGTGATAGGCTCTAAAAGACACCCCACAATGAGGAAAAAAAAAATCAATCCCTCGAAATTAATCTAGCCAGAGACTGGAAAATTAACTAGCTATGAATGAAATATTCTCATCCAAATTCCATTCCGGGAATAATTAATGAAATAAGAACCAGCATACCCACAACACAGAAAAGCATACAGAACCCAAAACCCCATAATGTGATAGGCTCTAAAAGGCACCCCACAATGAGGAAAATAAAATCAATCCCTCGAAACTAACCTAGCCAGAGACTGGAAAATTAACTAGCTATGAATGAAATATTCTCATCCAAATTCCATTCCGGGAATAATTAATGAAATAAGAACCAGCATACCCACAACAAAGAAAAGCATACAGAACCCAAAACCCCATAATGTGATAGGCTCTAAAACCACAGGAAATTAATCCGGCCAGGGACCCTCGGCAACCAAACAGGTATATGACTATTACAATCCAAATGCCAAACAAAAACTAATTGAAGAAATAAGAAACACATATACATAACCCAAATAAACCACGATGCCACAGGGCTTAAAACCCTTGGTACTTTAACCATCCAGGAACTCTTAGGACCCAAACAGCTGTTGAAAAGTACAACTATAATAAAAAATTAATTAAAGGAATACGAAAAGAATACCCAGATTAAAGAAAAACAACACAGATGCCCCATAATTTGACCGGCCTTACACCTCTTAAAATTAATGTAGTCAGTGACCCTTAGCAACCAAACAGCCACGAAAGACCACCTTTATTATTCAAATTCCATCCAAAGATAAATCACTGCAATAAGAAACAGCATACCCACTTAAGCAGATGATTTCCCTGTCAAATAATAGAAAGTCGAACGACTACCTGGATTGGGCAATACATCATCGTGGGACGAGTGAATGCTTTTCAAATACCAAAAACCTTCTATGACCAGCTCTTTTTGAAATGCCCTAGGTTCCCCACACACACCTGGAAATTCAATGAAACCAGGTTTCAATTCCTATTCAATTGCAGCTTTTTCAGCTTAGGCATCTTTTCTAGCCCTGTAAAATCTGCACTGGAGATACTTCCTGGCCCCCCATTGTTAGCTCCAGGATATCATGAAGCTGAGAAATCCATTTAGGAACCACACAATAATGAAGATAAACTGTTTTAAGGCTTTCCATGGTTTCCGTTTCGGTTGGAAGATGAAGCCTTAAACTGGAGCCAACATTAGAAGATAAGCGTCCGCATCTTTGTCATGCCCTGACAAGTTCCCTCAACCTCAGTTGATAAACCCCATTTGCAAGCTCAAAGTTTAATAATATGTGTGAGTAGGGTCAATCCTTTGAGATCCCTCAATTGCAAGGCATTGGCACTGGCTGCATTTCCAACAGTGAACGTAACAAATATCAACTTTGTAGATAGATGACCTTCCATATTAGCAGTGCACAATTAGCTACATAAATTCAAATGTAGCATATATTTGTGCTTATCTATCCCTGGATGGAACCTTTGCACAAAGGTCTCATTAACATCCAGAAACTGGAGGTGCTGTAGACGACTCAAGGACTTGGGCAGTTTCTTAATATCTGTCCCAAATAAACTTAGGTACCTTTAAGAGTTTTAAATTCCTGATAAAATCGGATAATCATGTGACGGAGCTTAAATCTAACAATGGCATGGGACATGGCATATTGTCAAAAAAGACATACAAAAAATGATGTAAAATGGTGATTATGACATAGCAATAGACTCCCTGCACACCGAATGCGCTTCTAGATTCCTAGTATCTTGCTTTTCATCAATGAAATTCTACGCAATCCTTGGCACCAATCAGCGGCTTCATTTCCCTATTGTTCTCCTCCTTTTAACAAACATTTAGTCTGCTCGGAAACAACCAGCTTTCTTTCCCTATTGTTCTCCTCCTTTTAACAAACATTTAGTTTGCTCGGAAACAACTAAATCTTAGTTTTTTCGGAAACAACTAAATCATGCATCTTGTACCTCTTTACTCGCCAGTGCCAACAACCTTTGAAACTTCTACCAGCAATCTATCAATAAGTTCCTCCAAGTAGAATCAAGGAGTCTTGTAATTGTGATTGCGCAGAAACAAATCCCTACCCCATACAAATCCCTAAGCCATACATGCATCCATTAAATATTCGGACTCGATTTGAGTATTCTCGAAGCCACTATCTCGAAGCCTGATAGTTTAACTTCAAAGATGGCATAACGGAGTCCTTAGATGGCATATCGGAGTCTTTAGTGACCTATGCTTCACTCAAATGATAAGGGTTCATTCCCAATCATTAGGAATACCCGGTCCCGGCTTGCTGATTTTACCAAATAAGCTCCTATTGTTTTGATGGCCAGTGGTAGTCCGCCGCATTTGTTTACAACTTGGTGAGCTATCTTGTCGAGGAGAGCCTCTGGACAATGGTGTGCATCATCAGGGAAAACATGGATGCAAAACAATTGCCAACTGTTTTCTTCTGATAAACTACTCTCGGGGAAAATTTGTTCACCAGCGCTGAAAGCCTTTGCAACAGTTTCATCATGAGCTGTCACCACAACCTTATCTTCGATACTGGATGACGAGCCAATGTCCTTCCAAGCATCTCTTTCCCACAAGTGATCAACAGCAAACTGACAGCATTTTTGTTCCAAATGTTTATCAATCTTCTCTCTTAGCTCAATCACATCCTTTAAATTTTGATTTGGCTTGAACTGCCTGACCAGGTGACAGAGGACCTCTCTAATAGAGTTCTTACATACCCAAAGCTGGCAGCCGAAACGTTTACGGACCTCCTCGCTGTTGAAAATATGACGAGGTCGGAAGAGTTTGCCATGCCCTCCCATGCCCACAACGACAATGACTGGAGGGATGTCTTCCTTCAAAACCCATTCATTAATCACTTTAATATCATTGTCCATATGTACAATCTGTGATTCTTAAAGAATAACACTGGGTTTTTCCCTTTTTTCTTTAAAACAATCTGCATCCAAAACCTGACCATGAGAATTCACAATGACAACACAAACAGGGAATTTGCGATTTTCAGCATTCCTTTTTATCTGCTAGAGTCTCTCCTTTAATTTCCTAATATTGTGGCCCATATGAAACCAGAAGATCAGGTTACCAAAGATGTTCTCAACTCCCACCACATTGCTCAACTAGGTACTCAGCATTGGCCACAAAATACTCAAGACTGTCAAGCCAATTAGCCACTGAAGGAGTTCCTTTTCTCCCCTGCGTTCCTGAAAAGACATTTAATCGCAAAACGCTCATCTCAACAAAAATAATAAAAAAAAATCCTTTCTGAAATCAACAATCAGTCATATCTCATAGGACTGAATTTGCCTATAAGCCCCCTAACAACAATTGCTTCTGCCATAATTTATCTCTCGCTCTATTAGTACTGGCACTTCCATCAACGACAGCTGCGTCGTGATAATGTTATATAATCCTGGAACTAGTGTGTGCTAAGCGATTTTACGGTAACCTTAGTTAAAATCCTTCCATTCTCAATTGAACCTTCAGAATCGTAATCCACCATTGGTAATCTCAATAATTCTGTCGTTCTTTTCTTAAATCTCAAATTTCAAGACTATGTCTGTTGTGTACAATTAGTTTTCACAAAAATAAGTTACAGGTGGATAAACTGCATCACCTGAGCAGATAGTCGCGCCAACAACTCTTCTCACCCTGAAAAATCCCAAAGTTTAGGGTTCCGCGAGACAATGTTGATCATGCTTGCCGCATATCCCGCCAAAATCTTCTCCCCAAATCTGATATTTTACGCTAGAAAATGAAGGACCATGACATAAAATACCGTGTCTACAACTTGTATGAATTGTTTTAGGCCGATAGGCCTTGAATCAGTGGACTCGGACCTCTGGTTTTAGTCTGCACTTTTCGTGTCTGTCTGACATCTATACACAGATTTTTAATTTAGTTAATTAAAAAGAGTTAGTTCCCGACTTTTTAGGGGTTCTAATTGATAATTAATATTGTCGTGTGAGCGTAGAAATTGATGGCACAATATTCAATTATTTTACGGATGATTTGATTTGGAGATTCTTCAAACACGCGTCATTGCACGGACCGCGAGAGTGTAATTCGCTGAATCGGTTGCTTTTGTTATTTCGTTTACGGTAAGAGCTAACCAGGTTGTTATAGGACATTAAATGATTGGTTAATTGCATGCCCTTTAATTTTATAACACACTGTGTGCATAACGAGATAAATGAAAAATAATGAGGTGTGTTATAAAGTTAAAGAGCATGCAGCTAACCAGTAATTTAGTGCCCTATGACAAGCTGGTGAGCTCTCGCCTTTAGTCTACCCGCACATGAGAAGCAAGAACGGCAACTAAATCGTCCACACATGACTTGAGAATCCTTCGGGTTTAGAAGTTGGTAACATGGTAAGGATTTGGATAGCAAGAGGCTTGAGGTTTGGTGGGGTAATATAAAAGTGGAGAGAATAGCCATGTTGAAATGGATTTGATATTCAATAACTAGGCCAATTTTGTATTGGCATCACTGGTGCACTACTATTATATGGTGGACCAGGTTACTTTCCAACACTTGGACATTGGTCCTTAAACTTAGGACACTTTACATTTTTACTAGCTTATTAAGTGAACTCTCTAAAGAGACACTTTACATTTTTACTAGCTTATTAAGTGAACTCTCCAAAGAGATTGAGTAGAAAAACATTAATGCAAAATTATATTTTAATATATTTGGAGAGATGGAGTAGAAAAACATTAATGCAAAATTATATTTTAATATGAAAATATATTAAAAGATATGGTGTAATATCAAATATTTGATAATTATATTTAGAGATGATGCATAATATATTAAATCATCGTTTGAGAGATATATCAAATTGTCTAATTAGTTTGAGAATTTTATACCCGGAAGAAAACATTTAAATAGATAGTTTTTAATGTTGGATTTAAAGACGTCTAATTACAATAATTAGGTTGGACATACCTGTATTATGATTATGATATCAAATACTGTCAGCAAGATTACATTTATATAATGATTAAAATATGCCAAATAATGTGATTAATTAAGTCATGGCATTATACGTATTTAAATAAGGATTTGGATACAAATACATATAGAATAATGTTAATCAATTATAATTGTTAATGTACCAATTATAATTGATTAAAATAATAGCAGTAATAAATTTCAGCGAAATTTCGGCTGTCCAGATTTCTTGACAGCTAAATTTCGGCTGTCCAGATTTCTTGACAGACTTGTTTCAGCTAAATTTCGACTGCCCTAGGATTGGGGTTTTGCACTGTTATAAAAGGGTTGAGTCTCCAAGGCTTGCAATCACTCAGAAAAATTGTCTGCTCCATTGAAGACTTGATACTCTATCAAGGATAGCCAGAGAAAAGGATTGCAAGCTCTTGGAAGGATTCAGGAGCTTTAAAAGATGGAAAGTAAATTCCGCTGTGCATTAATTTCAATTTCTTACAGAGGAGTAGATCTTGGTTAGGGTTTAAAGTAATTAGAAAAACCCACAAAGTAAATCTAACATTTAGTGCATGTAATATGTTATAAACTATCTATATCTCACCACTATAATGTCTATACTATAATGTGTATATGATATTTATGTAAAAATATATATGTATTTTTTATATAATATCTTCTAAATCTCTTTTTATTTTGTCGGCATGGCAGTAATTTTAGAGTTATTTATAATAGGAAGTGGAGAGATCGAGGTAGCCGAAGACGAATCACTATATGAATGGCGTAGCAGCTGTAATAACTTGGTACACTGCGTTGTCCACTGTCAGCGTCGCTGATAACAAACCTCATTGTTGACGGAGGGATGTTGCAAGTTGAGAAAATCACTTTACTGAATTTCATGGTTTCTTTGTCGTTTTCTTGGGTGATGAGGTGAGAGATTAGGTAAAGAGTGAGGGGTGAGAGATCAGGGAGATTTTTCATTCATAGTTTTGGATAACTTTTGGTATTGGTATTTTGATGTGGACTTTTTCATCATTTTCAATGTATTTTAATATGATAATATATTTTCATAATAAAAAATAATGATTTTATTTTAAATGTAATTAATTTCAAATTGTTTTATTAATAAAAAAATAATAATATTTTAAAATAAAAAATAGTGATTTTATTAAAATGCAATTAATTGTAGAATTGAGACTTCTGTGATTTGTCATAGTTATAAGAAGAGCTTCAGCGTACATCACATGAGAAAGATTATTGCCAACGCGTTTCGAACCAACCAATGTGGTTCATCATCAGGACAAGTTGAAAATACAGATCCAGTGCAGCGAGTTAAATAGTATAAGCAGAGACTCCAATTTTAACAAATAAAAACATGATATAATTAGTTTGGATGCAAATTTTAAAAATGTTACTTAAGTAACTATTTAAAGTTTGTAAGGGGTTAATTTATTTGAGTTTGTAAAGGGTTAATTTTACTGGGATTGTTATGGTTATTGAATGTTATATCACTTAAAATATATTTAAATTAAATTGTTGATGATTGATAATCAGAAATTTAATTTTTAGTTTTTTTAAATGTTGATTTATTATTGTTATAGATAGTGATTTTATTAAAATGTAATTAATT
>APFE030637954.1:155357-172759 GCA_000404065.3 Pinus taeda
TCTTTCGGAAGGCTATTTAAAATACAACATTGATGGGGCTTCAAAAGGGAACCCGGGAACAGTGAGGTATGGAGGTGTCCTCATAAATGCAGAGGGAATGATCGTTTTCATCTTCCATTGCCACCTAAGTACAGCCACCAACAACATCGCTGAATTAATAGCTCTGGAACAATACCTGGATTTACTGAAACAAGACAATTGTTTAAATGTCATGATAGAGTCAAAGTCGGAGTTAATTATCAACTCAGTGCAAAAAATACATAATGGAACTGCGCCGGATAAAGTCTCTAAGCATTGGAAATTAATTCAGGTCTTCCAAAGAATTCAAAGCCATCTTCAGAGCCTGCGCACTGTCAGTTTCCACCATGTTCGCAGAGAGGCAAATAAGTTGGCGGATCTTCTGGCCAACCAGGGAGTCAGCGGCACAGAATATAATGTGTCAATCAAGTGGCAGGGGTTGAGTCCACGCAGACTGAGAGCTCTATGCTACGAACAGGCAAAAGAAGATAGGGAAGTGTTTAGACTCAAAACCGTGGAGACTAGCTCGATTTGATTTCCCCTGTATGTGTCTTCTTTTCCTGATTTGTTGGCCGTTAAAGAGAAGAGAACCATGTCAGGTCGCCCAGACTCAAGGAGTATGTGTGATGAAGATCTCAGTTGATTCCCATAAGTCTTTGCTCGAGGGAACTCTCTCACCCTCACAACATCCCATACCAAGGCGAGGGAGATTAACTTTTGCAAGAGGAACCAGGTCATTCGACAACTGGTGGTTTCATATTTCGGGGTCCAGATTGCAAAACCACCCCTAGGCGGTTTTCCACTGATCATGCCACCCTCAAAGTGGTATTGGTTTTGGCGTTTTCACAGCGATCCCATTCATCCTGGGACACGTGGCAGGGTGGGGGTTCCGAAACCGCCCCCCATCACAGATTAACATTGTACCATCTTGTCCTATGCGAAATCTTTCTCATCCGTTGGATTCGATTGTGGTGAATCAACGTTGACCGGGACAGAGCAACTTGGTGGGGTTGGACCGTTAAACCTCGGTCTCCTTTGCTTTGCGTCTTTCTCCTCGACCGTCGAGTCTTGATTTGATGGGACAGATCTTTGGGTTTGAGTTTACCGGAGGGAGGCTACGCGAAAGTTTGCGGGTTTCCAAGGGTTAGACTTTAGTTATGTTAGTTATTTCTTAAACTCGAATTTTTAGGTGTAAAGCTGTAAGGTTTAGCCCTTGGCTTAAGCTTTAATTTCTTTTTTGTTTCTTTGGCGTCGGGAGGATGTTTGTATATACTGTACACTATTTTTTTGACTCAATGATATAAAAGGATCCATACTTGCTTCAGCGAAAAAAAAAAACAAAAGTGAAATCATTAATTTATTAGCAATAGGTAGGTGTAAAGAGAGGGATTAACTTGAAAAAAAGTTGTATTGGTTTTCATAATTAATCAAATAATGATATATTAAATTAATTAAATAATAATTGTATATTAAATTTAAATTTGGCTTTTTTTATTTATAAATTTACAATTATATGGATTGGCAAGTAAACCCACTCTCAAATCATTTTTTTAACTTTGTTAATTCCTTGTTCCTCGATGTCTGTAGTTTATACAAAGTAAATATTATTTTAACAAAACCAATCTCAAATATTTTTCAAATTGACATGTTCTCTTTTAGGGGTTTCTCATATAGCTAAGTGTCTCCACTCTATCTCCTTTGTCAATTTTCCAAGCATGCTAACTTTAGATAATTGGGAAGCGCTTTAAAAATTTTTCCAAATCAAGGAATTAATATGAGTATGATCTCCTTCTATATATCAATTATCAAGTTGTGTCTTAGTGTTGGGGATGGGGTGTTGCCATGCAAGCAAAGTCCAAGTGTCTTAGTGTTGGGGATGGGGTGTTGCCATGCAATCAAAATCCAAGTTCAAACTTGTGACTGTAGAGCCTTTTGCATGTTTGTCTATGTGAGGGAAAGTGTGAGGGAAAGTGTTTGAACCTTAACAAGATACTTTATCCTAATTGATTAATGAATACAATATATATTGTTTCCATGTTGGGAATGGGGACATGGGTCCCACTCCCCAACTCTTTTTGGCTTCGAATATAAAAACTATAAGCCCACTGAATAAGGGATAAACTATGCAAGCAGTGTTAGCACTTGATAATTATACGTTAAATATAATGGAAAAATAAAGTACTATTTAATTTGCAAAATGTGTAATTATCAAATAAAAGCACAAGAAATGTATGAGATCAACGATTTGACAAAAGTTGATATAAGTCTTGGCACACATGTTTACTCTAAGGCTGAATTGGTCCTTCTAGTTCATATGGTGTGCATGCTAGAAGTTCCTTATATGGTGTGTATCTTAGAAGCTTATCCATGCAAGTGTGAGCACAGAACAAGGAATTGGCCAATGTCTTTTTAGAACAAGTCGCTCCTCGCATTCGTGAAGAAATTGAGACATTTGAGAATTAAGTTTGAGGGGAGTGTGGGGTAATCCATGATTGTGACATTAAAGTTGAATTGGGGAACTTGATCCTTGATATAGAGAGTCCCATAGCAAGAAAACCCAAATATTGAAAAATTGTGGACCTGTATTGACACATGAAAATGCTCGTGTGAAATTTATAAACTAAAGCAAAGGAATATATTTTATGGAGTTGTCTATAATGCGACTTTTTGGAGATTCCGGTGACGGAATCCGGCGGAAGAAATGAGGTTAAATCTTGATTTTTAGCAGTTAAAATGGTTTTTTAGCTGCATATTTGGATTCAGCGCCCTGGAAAACCCCTGGGAGCCATTGATTGTGCAGAAACTAGCTATCAAACTTGGGATTCCAATGAATTTCTGCCGGATTTTGACCGGAAAAATCGGCCGGAAAGGCTTTCAAAAAGTTGCGTTATAGACTACTGCATATTTTATTTGTAGATAAAAAGCATTAGTTCCAAAGCCAGCCTTAACATAGTCAGCCTTTTATCAACATGTTACTCGATGTTGCTCCAAGGCTATCGCAAGTACAAGCTCAACCCCTCCATTGGGTGTTGTCTTTCGCATTTTAAAGCAACAATTATAATCTATGTCTATGATAAAGCATTGCTTCTTGGACAAGATTTTAAGAAAATAACTTCTCAATAAAGTATTCTATTTACTATTATACAATCTTTATTAGGGTCCAAGTATTCTTATCCCTAAAAGTTGTATTGATGGTTTATTGACAAAGTACAATTCATTTGTGTTATGTTTTTCAATAAAAATAGAACAAGTAATTTTACAAATCAAATTTATGTGTGGCTAGCCATAAGGTGCATTGTATGTAATTCTATAGAATATTGCATTAACATCTATTTTTTTATTTTATTTCAATGACCCTTCAATTATATCATTATGGGTAAATAAAGATTAGTTTATTTAATATAGTCGACTTTGTAAGGAGATGAATGTTCATTCTTATCAAAAACATTTAGGTCTTAATTTTTAACAATTAGTTTGACTTTTTTAATGAAAAATATATTTTTATTTAATTTAAAACACTCTTAAATTATAAAAATATATTGTAAATAATAATGTTTCAATTTTAATATATTATATTTCGAACAATTAACCCAAATATTATATTTATTAATATATATAAAGCTCACAAATTTCATGGAATTTTGAAAAAAAAAACAAATTAAAAAATAAATATATTTAACTATTAATTTAACTTATCAACCTACTCTAAAAATATCCTTATTTTGTTCAAACTGCATGCCATGTGTGACAACACCCTTCTTAACCACTAGAGCTCACTTTTGAAAAACCCATGGGATAACAACCACTCCATTGGATTCATCTACTTTAGAGTTGATGCAGATATTTTGCATCCCATTTTCCATGAACCCATGGGATAACAACCACTCCACTGGAATCATCCGCCTTAGTCGATGCAACTATTTTGCATTTTTTCAATAGAAAAATTCATCACTATTGGACCTTCATTTTTCAGAATTTGTCCTAGTAAGCTAAGAGGCTTATTTTGTGAACATGGCTTATTTTGAGATACATCTTATGGTAGAGAAAGAGTTACATCCTCTAGTTGTTCTTTTTGTGCGTAGATTTCCAAATTTTAAAAAGAATTAATGTAAAAAATTCTTTGACTACATAAAGAAGAATCTTCTAATAACCCAGGCAAAAATTCAAACTCTAAGATTTCATTATACCCCGGATTCAACAACAATTTTGCCACCCTCCCTTCATTAAGGGAGGATAGGGGTGGGCTTACATGATGGTGAGATCAGTATGCAATATCTATGTCTAATATATACCTACAAAGTATTTAGGGTTAGACTATTCCCATTTAGTGGGCCAATATATGATTGGCACTATCCTTATTTAGAGAACTTTCTCTTTCTTACCAATCATGGTTGACAAAGATGTTGACTTGTTAATCATACAAATAGAGCACAATTAATAGGCATAGCTATCTTATTTTTGATATAAAAGTGGTATTTAACATATTTATGTAAATGTTGTTTGAAGTTTTGCAATAATGTATATGGTGTTGGACTCTTACGATAATGCAAACAAGTGTGAAAATCTCTCTAATTTCCTTAGTAAACATCCCTAAATAGTAATGGTATAATGGACCTACACTCCTAGGGACGTGTTCTTGTTGATTATATAGACAGAAACCATAGTCATTGTCTTCATACGACTATCACTACTCAATATATGTCTCCCTTTATTGTGGCATAGTTCACTTGTCAGACCTTTTGGAGTTGACATGAAATTATTATGCATGGTGATACATACATTCCATGGATATTTTGACAACCTTAATTAACTCATAGTTCCATTTTTCTCGCAGTTGTATAACTCTCCCAATTTTAGTTGTAGTTGATGCAGTTAATGCAGATCGTGGACAAGACTGCTCTAACTCCCATAGGCTCCATATTTCTGATATTTGTTGTAGGTATACATCAACTTCTATGCATTCAATGTACCTCAACACCTAGGATTTCAAACTCAGTGGTCCTGCACAATTTTTTTTAAATGAAATGCCCGAGATTTCAAAGTCAGCAGTGTCGAGCAAACATTTTGAAATGAAATGATGTAAACTCCCCATCTCAACCCCAAATAGGTGTTCACTTACTAATCCAATCTCCCTTGTAGTGTTAGAGAAATAGGATAAAACAAAAAAGTAAATTAAAAAAATAAAAAATAAAAAATAAAAAAAAAGGAAGAAGAAGAATAAGAAGATAAAATATCAATAAAAAATAAAAAATAAAATTATCTTCCTTTCGAGTTCTCAACACTCAAAGTAGATGTCACCATCGTGTTCATCTCAACAAGACATTTCTGGTGATATAAAATTTTGCCCCAACCCAACCTTTAGATCAAAAGTTATGGTCATTTGATTTGTACCAAATCACAAGGTATTTTGACGGGCTAAAATGTATTGCCAACAACTAAGGGGTCTCCCTGGTGTGAAGTCCTAATTATACCTCACACCGTTTGGGATAGGTGCCCCATCCGGTTTGTGGGCTCGGCTGCCACTATGAATGTTTCTGCTCTTGGTTATCAAATGAGAAGGTGTCAGAGTAGGACAAGAATGAAATTCTCAGGTAGTGAAACAAAATCAGCCCAAGATTAACAAATTGTAGAAAGAGGTACAAACAAGTCTCAGCAACAATAAGAAGAGATATACCATGAGAGGGATTACTGAGCTAAAACTCCATCAGACATAATAAACAGGAACATGTCAGAAGTCAATTGTAAAGTAGTTCATAATAGGTCACCAACATGGCAAGGAACAAGTGAACACAAATTCAAAAGCGAAACATACATGCAACCACTATGTATCAGTCCATAATATATTGTGTGTATGAAAGCGCACATACAAATATAGTGAAGTATTACCAAACAGCTAATACAACCACCATGAGTAAGCATGGGAATCAGTGCCAAAGATAAAGAACATCTTATTATTATTGCTGCAACTTCAAATACATATCATGCAATTGGTCAAAACCCAATAGTGGAACATGGGCTTCTCATACCGTTATCTGATGCCAAAACCTTAGCCCCACTGCAAATCCACTCTACTAGCTGCCAAGAGCTGAGTGGCTCTAGCTCTCAACCATAAACTGGCTATCTCTAGTCTTAGCTTCAACTCAAGTGCCAAATTCCTCAATAATGAGGCCTAAGGTAACATTTATAGAGATGAGGTTATTGTTCACCTACCGTGACCCTTGTCCTTCCCTCGTGCCCTTTCGACTACCACCATGACTCTTGAGTTTACCCACTTCTTTCTCAAGCCAAAATGATTGTTACACACCCACAGCAGTCCTAACATAAATGTTGATATAATGGTTGGCAATATTTACATTACGATGAAGGAGAGAGAGGGGAGGATGTAGAGGGTCCTCAAAAACCCTGTAATGCTTGTTTCCTTTATGTCACAATGATGAGGATGCTTGGTCCTGGAACTGTCTTGTTTTCCTGCCACTCTACTTTGCTCGCATTAATCAATATTTTGGTGATGTGCCTTCAAGTTTATCGAAAGGTTCCTTGGAAGGGAGCATCTAGCTTGCTAAAAGGAAGCCCTAGTTATGCATGCTCCATGAGAAACCCTAATCCTTTCAAGTAGACCAACATTTTGTTTCCTTCCTTCTACCCTCGTGTGATCAATTGTTGTGCCACAGTATTATCACTACATGTGGTCTTGGAGAATCCTCTTGGACTTCCTTAGATATATTTCCATCCATGGGCTTGCTCTTATCCATCTTCTGATGTTGTGTTTCTGACATGGCCATTAGATTTTTAGGAGCTTGAGTGGATCCAGTTTTTGTATCCTCAAAACCCTAATTTCTCCACATACGTTCACCCTTACTCCCTTCCTTTCACCTGCAAGAAAACGACGTGGGTCACACACATTTAAAGACAGAAACACCTTAAAACATAATGAATTTGTTGTCAGAAAAATGATTAATTTCGACCCTTGTATAGTCCCCTTTGTGACATATTGTTATCAAAGAGGGTGGCTTTTATAGGCTCTTCCTACACTTCTTTAATCAATATTATGTCCACAGACCCACTATAAAGTGAGCTATGAATATAGCTCCACTACTTTGCAGAGCCAAGGGCACAATAGCTTCTTTAATCACTTACCATTCCCAAGCTTGCGACATGATACAGAGGTCTCCCTTAGTGGATTTGTAGCATTGTTCAATTGTTGAGTGTTTGCTTGACATTGCTCCTTCCATTGACACAACACCTTGAGCGGGTACATGGAGTGACTTTTCCTGTTGGATAAAACCCTAGGTGTGAAGATTCTAGTGATCCGGATTTAAACAGGAACGCAATAGATTACAGAGATAACCATAAATACAGAGATGTGATAACCATAAATAAAGAGATGCAGCGGAAATAACACTTCATTTTATTAATGGAAAATATGCTTACAACCAGAATTGGAAATAAACCAGCTAGGACGATGGTAGATTATCTCTGAGAAGAGATGTGCGGCTACATGTCTCTGAACTGTTCCGAACTTGTGTTACAATGAGGCTCGAAGGCCTATTTATTATTGAGAAACAATTGGAAAACCCTTCACATTCCAAAACCAACCCTTAGAAGATGAAACGCCAAATTGTGGGCCCCGTTTTGGGTAAATTGGTACATCAATTTCCCGGGGTCGTAACTTTGGCATACGATCTCCGTTTGACACGTATGATAGCTCTTTAGAAAGATATGTCCAAGAACTACCACTTTGGGAAGGGAAACATTTGTCCATGGACCCATGTTGCCCCCAAATTTCCGAAAAAACGTCGTTTAGGGCCTCAAAACGGCTCCGGAAGTTCAGGACCCGAAAAAAACTGCTAAAAATAGTAAATTGTGCTACAATTATGGAAACTGAAAAACTGAAAGAGACAATTGCGAGGGTCCAAATGGGATAGGTGGGTGGCCACCAACATCCACCTGGATCACGCACGCCCTCAAACGACTCACCGAAACGAAGGGACAAAGGAGAGCCGGGGAAATGAGCTGCACAAACATGCACAAAGCCAACCTCAGGTCACAACTTAGCATTTTTTGATATGGGCTCGCTCACCCAGGCGCGCCCTCGCCCGACCTGCCCGAACAAATTCACATGCACGCCCTCAAACGACTCACCGAAACAAAGGGACAAGGAGAGCCGAGCAAACGAGCTGCACGAATGTGCACAAAGCCAACCTCGGGTCACAACTTAGCATTTTTTGATACGGGCTCATTCGCCCGGGCGCACCCTCGCCCGACCCGCCCAAAAAAGTTCACACAGACACCCTCGCCTGACCCACTTGAACGTGTTAACAAGCACACCCTCACCCGACCCGCCCAAACGAGTTCACACGCACGCCCTCAAATGACTCACCAAAACGAAGGGACAAGGGAGAGCCGGGCAAACGAGCTACACGAACATGCACAAAGCGAACCTCGAGTCACAACTTAGCATTTTTTGCTATGGGCTCGTTCACCCGGGCACGCCCTCGCCCGACCCACCCAAACGAGCTCACACGCACGCCCTCAAACGAATCACCGAAACAAAGGGACAAGGGATACCCGGGAAATGAGCTACACGAACGTGCACAAAGCCAAACTCGGGTCACAACTTAGCATTTTTGATACGGGCTCGTTCGCCTGGGTGCGCACTCGCCTGAACCACCCGAACGAGTTCACACAGATGCCCTCGCCTGACCTGACTGAATGAGCTCACACACACGCCCTCAAATGACTCACCGAAACGAAGGGACAAGGGAGAGCCAGGCAAACGAGTTGCACGAACGTGCACAAAGCCAACCTCAGGTCACAACTTAGCATTTTTTGATACTGGCTCATTCACCCGGGTGCGCCCCCACCTGACCCGTCTAAACGAGTTCACACGGACACGCTTCCCCGACCCGCCCGAACGAGCTCACACACACGCCCTCAAACGACTCACCAAAACGAAGGGACAGGGGAGAGCCGGGAAAACGAGCTGCATGAACATGCACAAAGCCAACCTCGGGTCACAACTTTGCATTTTTTGATACGGGCTCGTTCGCTCGGGTGCGCCCAAACGAGTTCACATAGACGCCCTCACCCCACCCACCCGAACGAGCTCACACGCACTCCCTCAAACGACTCACCGAAACGAAGGGACAAGGGAGAGCCGGGCAAACGAGCTGCACGAACGTGCACAAAGCCAACCTCGGGTCACAACTTAGCATTTTTGGATATAGGCTCGTTCGCCTGGGCGCACCCTCTCCCGACCTGCCTAAACGAGTTCACACGGATGCCCTTGCCCAACCCGCCTGAACGAGCTCACACGCACGCCCTCAAACGACTCACCGAAATGAAGGGACAAGGGAGATCTAGGAAAATGAGTTGCACGAACGTGCACAAAGCCAACCTTGGGTCACAACTTAGCATTTTTTGATACGGGCTCGTTTGCTCAGGCGCGCCCTCGCCCGACCCACTTGAACCAGTTCACACAGATGCCCTCGCCCGACCCACCCGAACGAGTTCACACGGAGGCCCTTGCCCAACCCGCCCGAACGAGTTCACACGAATGCCCTCGCCCGACTTGCCCGAACGAGCTCACATGCACGCCCTCAAATGACTCACCGAAATGAAGGGAAAAGGGAGAGTCAGGCAAACGAGCTACACAAACGTGCACAAAGCCAACCTCGGGTCACAACTTAGCATTTTTTGATACGGGCTTGGTCGCCCGGGCGCGCCCTCGCTTGACCTGCTCAAACGAGTTCACACTGATGCCCTCGCCCGACACACCCAAACGAGCTCACACGCACACCCTCAAACGACTCACTGAAACGAAGGGACAAGGGAGAGCTGGGAAAACGAGCTGCACGAACGTGCACAAAGCCAACCTCGGGTCACAACTTACCATTTTTCGATATGGGCTCGTTCGCCTGGGCGCACGCTCGCCTGACCCGCCTGAATGAGTTGACACGGATGTCCTTGCCCAACCTGCCCGAGCGAGTTCACACGCACGCCCTCAAACTATTCACCGAAATGAAGGGACAAGGGAGAGCCGGGAAAACGAGCTGCACGAACATGCACAAAGCCAACCTCGGGTCACAACTTAGCATTTTTTGATACGGGCTTGTTTGCCCAGGTGCGCCCTCACCTGACCCACCCGAACAAGTTCACATGCATGCCCTCAAACGACTCACCAAAACGAAGGGACAAGGGAAAGCCGGGCAAACGTGCTACACAAACATGCACAAAGCCAACCTCAGGTCACAACTTAGCATTTTTTTATATGGGCTTATTCGCCCAGGCGTGCCCTCACCCGACCCACCCGAACGAGTTCACACGGACGCCCTCGCCCGACCCGCCTGAACAAGTTCTCACCCATGCCCTCACCCGACCCGCCTGAACGAGTTCACATGCACGCCCTCAAACGACCAGGCAAACGATCTGCACGAACATGCACAAAGCCAACCTTGGGTCATAACTTAGCATTTTTTGATACAGGCTCGTTTGCGCGGGTGCGCCCTTACCTGACCCGCCCGTACGAGTTGACACAAACACCCTCAAACGACCCGCATGAACGAGTTTACATGGGCACCCACATGACCGAAACTAAGGGACAAGGGAGAGCTGGGAAAACGAGCTGCATGAACATGCATAAAGCCAACCTCGGGTCACAACTTAGCATTTTTGATATGGGCTCATTCGCCCAGGCGTGCCCTTGCGCGACCCGCCCGAACGAGTTCACATGGACGCCCTCACCCGACCCAACCAAACAAGTTGACACGGACGCCCTTGCCCGACCTGCCCGAACGCGTTGACACGGACGCCCTCAAACGATCCACCCAAACAAGTTTACATGGGCTCCCGCACGACCGAAATGAAGGGACAAGGGAGAGCTGGGCAAACGAGCTGCACGAACGTGCACAAAGCCATCCTCAGGTCACAACTTTGCATTTTTTATATGGGCTCGTTCGCTCGGGCGCACCCTCGCCTGAACAACCCGAACAACCCGAACGAGTTTACACATACGCCCTCGCCCGAATGACCCGCCTGAACGAGTTGACATGGACGCCCTCGCCCAAACGAGTTTACATGGGTGCCCACACTACCGAAATGAAGGGACAATGGAGAGCAAGGAAAACGAGCTTCACAAACGTGCACAAAGGCCACCCCGAGTCACAACTTAGCATTTTTAATATGGTCTCATGTGCCTGGGTGCGCCCTCGCTCGATCCACCCGAATGAGTTTGCACGGACGCCCTCGCCCGACCCGTCCGAATGAGTTGACATGGATGCCCTCACCCGACCCGCTCGAATGAGTTTGCAAGGATGCTCTCGCCTGAACGACCTGCCCGAATGAGTTTGCACGGATGCCCTTCCCTGAATGAGTTTACACGAATGCCCTTGCACGAATGACCCGCCCGAACGAGTTTGCACGAATGCCCTCACTCGACCCGCCCGAACGAGTTTGCATAGACGCCCTCTCTTGAACGACCCACCCGAACGAGTTTGCATGGACGCGCTCTCCCGAACGACCTACCCGAACAAGTTTGCACGGACGACCTCACCCGACCCGCCCAAATGAGTTTACACGAATGCCCTCACCCGACCCACCCGAACGAGTTTACATGGGCGCCCTCAAACGACCCGCCTTAACGAGTTTACATGGAAAATGACCTTCCCGAACGAGTTTACACGGGCACCCTCAAATGACCCTCCCAAACGAGTTTACATGGCAAATGACCCACCCGAAGGAGTGTTTAAATGGCAAATGACCCGCTTGAACGAGTTTACATGGGATCCGAAACATGACCAAGACAAAGGCACAAGGGATATTCGGGCGAACGGGCAGCACGATCGTGCACAAAGCCCACCCCTGGTCACAACTTTGCATTTTTTATATGGCCATGTGTGCCCTGGGTGCCGTCACACGACACGGCACGACCTGACCTGACCCGCCCCAACGCGTTTGCACGGGCACCCACACACGACACGTCCTGACCCACCCGAATGAAATTTGGGGTTTCCATGGGTGCATGACCCGAACAAAATTTTGGGGTTTTTGTGGGTGCATGACCTGAATGAAGACACGGGGGAGCATCAGGCAAACTGGCTATAGGAACGTGTAGAGGACACACGGGCGGTCATGACTTAGCATTTTTGGCACAGCCACGAGTGCCCGGGCACCCACACATGGCCCAGCTGGCCTTGGGCGATCCAACCCAACCCACCCGAACGCGTTTGCATGGGCACCCACACACAACACGAAACGACCTAACCTGACCAAAATTTGGGGTTTCCTTGTATGCACAACCTGAACGAAATTTGGGTTTCCATGGGTGCGCGACCCGAACGAAGGCACAAGGGAGTGTTGGGAAAACAGGCTGCACGAACTTGTATAAGGCACACGGGGGGTCATAAATTAGCATTTTTGGCACTGCCACATGTTCCCTAGCGTGGACGACCTCGCCCGACCCGCCAGAATGAGTTTACACGGATGCCCTCGCCCGACCCACCTGAACGAGTTTACATGGGCGCCCTCAAATGTCCCGACTTAACGATTTTACATGGAAAACAACCTTCCTGAATGAGTTTACACGGGCACCCTCAAACGACCTGCCCAAATGAGTTTACATGGCAAATGACCCGCCTGAACGAGTGTTTACATGGCAAACGACCCGCTCGAACGAGTTTACATGGGCTCTGACACACGACCAAAACGAAGGCACAAGGGAGATTTGGGCGAACGGGCAACACGATCGTGCACAAAGCCCACCCCTGGTCACAACTTTGCATTTTTTATATGGCCACGTGTGCCCTGGGTGCCTTCATATGACACAGCACGACCCGACCCGACCCGCCCCAATGCGTTTGCACGGGCACCCACACACAACACGTCCTGACCCGCCCGAATGAAATTTGGGGTTTCCATGGGCGCACGACCCGAACGAAATTTTGGGGTTTCTATGGGCACATGACCTGAACGAAGGCACGGGGGAGCATCAGGAAAACTGGCTGCAGGAACGTGCAGAAGACACACAGGCGGTCATGACTTAGCGTTTTTGGCACAGCCACGTGTGCCCGGGCATCCACACATGGCCCGGCTAGCCTTGGGCGAGCCAACCCGATCCGCCCAAACGCATTTGTGCAGGCACCCACACACGACACGACATGACCTAACCCAAACAAAATTTGTGGTTTCCTTGTAGGAACAATCTGAACGAAATTTGGGGTTTCCATGGGTGCGCGACCCGAACGAAGGCACAAGCGAGTGTCGGGAAAATGGGCCGCACGAACGTGTATAAGGCACATGGGGGGTCATGAATTAGCATTTTTGGCACTGCCACGTGTTCCCTAACACCCACGCACGGTACGACCCGACCTGCCCAAACGAAATTTGGGGTTTCTATGGGTGCACGACTCGAACGAGGGCACGAGTGAGCGTCGAGTAAACGGGTCGTGCAAACATGCAGAAGGCACACGGGTGGTCATGCCTTAACATTTTTTGCCTGGCCACATGTTACCAAACACCGACACACAACACGACATGACCCGACCCGACTCACCAGAATGCGTTTGCACGGGCACCCACACATGACATGACCCGACCCACCCGAACGAAATTTGGGGTTTCCATGTGTGCAAGGCCCGAACGAAATTTTGGCTTTCCATGGGTACACGACCCAAAAGAAGGCCTGAGGGAGCATTGGGAAAACGGGCCGCACAAACATGTAGAAGACACACGGGCGGTGACGACTTAGAATTTTTGGCACGACCACGTGTGCCGGGGCACCCACACATGGCACGGCACGACCAGACCCACCCTGGGCGAGCCGACCCAAATCACCCGAATGAAATTTTGTGTTTCCATGGGTGCATGACTCGAACAAAGAAGGCACATAGGTAGTCACAACTTAGGATTTGTGGCACGGCCACGTGTGCCCGGGCACCCACACACAGCACGACACGCGATGACTCGGCCACCCGAAGGCAATTTGGGGTTTGAATGGGCGCACGACCTGAATGAAGGCACGAGGGTAGGAATATATTTGAATATAATACATAAATATACCTCGTGTAACATGCCCTTAAGGTCCTCAACATTTTCTTTTGACTCTTTATAACACTTTAGCATGTGCTAGTCCTATTTCAATGAGCAAGAAACTCAATGTAAATATAATATATATATAAATATATATATATATATTATATATATTTATATTTATATTTATATATATATATTTCTTTCTTGATAAATACAAATATCAAAAGTACATTTATGAAGACCGAACAGTTACACTTTCTTCAACACCCCTCTTAATAGAGAGGTATTATAAATCATTACAGGTGTTTAGCTTATTTTTCAATCTTGAATAATTCACATAAGAGAAACCGAATTGGCAACCCATCTGTTATAGCATCATATTAGCCAACATTGTTCATAGCAAGGCCTTGACTAACAGCTTTATCTCTCATAATATCAGAGCACAATGTTGGCGAGGCCAATGGCTTATAAACACCTTAGTCATTGTATCTAAAGGTACATACCCACCCAGGTGTTCCCTGAGTATGACCTTCTAGGACAATTCTTGTCTCGGGTTCCCAACCCTCAAAGAATACTGCTCCTCTCACCTACTCTTGTCTTGGATGCCCTACACATCCTCATAGAGCATCAGATGCCAAACGATTACCCAATCCTCCCGTTCTTTCTTGCTAAGTGAAGACAAGAATGTTGTGTCTATCTCTTCCCCTTGATCGAGGAAGACATGCCCAAGTTTCCTCTGACAAGGAACTTGCCCAAGCTCCTTTGTAGATGGGAACTTGTTAGAACTCCCTCTTAGTTAAGGACTTGTCCATTCATTAACAATGTCTTCTTCGTGGGTCATTCAGCCGCTTGATCTCCTTCATTCCTTCGATGTCATGAAGTCTTTGTTTGAACTTCTTCTTGGCAGGGTACCAGCCATTGATCACTTTCCCTCCCGGTTTGTCATGTCTTGCTCCCTTCGTGGAAAGTGGCCTTCTTCATATATATCAGGTCCTTTTTGTCATCTATATACTCCTTTGTCATCTTGTCTATCCTTCATAATACTTATCACATGGATGCTTAGTTGTACTCGCTTGTTCCCATACTTTGATTTAGTGCCCCTTCATGACTTCATCGTGGTGTTGCTTTAACACCAAATGGTGCTTTTGTTGGATGGCCTCTTCACCATGACATATTTGTAGAGTTGAATTGGTTATCTGCACCTTACTATCTCCAAGGCCTTCGTAGGTGTCAAGGGTCCTTTATCTTTTTCTTCCTTTGTCAGAGTTTCCATGCCTTCTTTCGAGAGATGTTGAGGAATCTTTTCAAATAGTTATTCTTTGTGACCGTGATGTTCTTCACATGCTTGATCTCTTTCTTCATTTGCTTCTTCTTGGATTGATTAGTCAACCACCTTATACTCCTTATGAGAGAACTTCTTCATGTTGACCTTTACTCCACTTTAGTACATGCCTCCAAGCATGTTGTTGGCCAAAGAGATCCTTTTATTCTTGATTGTGATTCTAGAACTTTTCCCATGACCCAATCAATATATATGATGACATGGCCTAAACTTTGATGCATACATACCTCATCTTGATTATGTTTTTATCATCTCATCTTTATTTGATAGTTCTCCTTGATTGGTGTAGCCTTTCTTGCTTCATCTTCTCTCACCTCTGTATAAATGGGACCCCCAATGAGACCTCTACCCCCTTTGAAAGAAGACTTTAAGCAAAGAGGTTGACTTAGTCATAAGACTATCTTCCTTATTTTGCTTCTTGTCATCTTCTTTCACTTCTTGAGTTACATGAGCTTCTTCCCTTTTTCTCTTGTTGTTGTTGTCCTTCTTAAGTTTAGGACAATCCCTTTTGTAGCGTCCATATTCTTGGCATCCAAACCGTTGGACTTTGGACGTGTAGTGTTCCCAACCAATTTGTTACTTTCCTTGCAAAAAGACACTGAGGTATACTCAGAAGGGGACATATACTTACTTGATAGAGTTTAAGATGTAGTGAACTTGCTTTCTTCTTGAAGACTTGAGGGCTTGCCTTCCTTAGATCTTGATGTTGTTCAAGTTGCTTTCTTCAAATGGACTTGCTTGATGACTTGACTCGTACTGCCTTTCATTTTACAAGATGGTGTAGCTTGATGTAGGCCCTTCTTTGATTTGTTCTTCTTGTAGGTGCCTTTATACAAGGCGTTTCTTCTTACTTTTTAGTTTTCCATGATGAATGATAGATGGTAGACCTTCTTGTCCTTGATATGATTGAGACTTCTTGGCTTGATGCTTCAACCTTGCAGATGTTCTTGAGATTCCCTTTCCTTCATGTGTCACCTTAGCTCTGATACCACGTTGAAGAATATGGGGCAATGCGGTATAGCGAGATTCTTCTAGACTTAATAACAATTTGTGAATCTATTTTAAAATTTATCATGTTATCTTAATCTTCTTCTCTTCTTATTAATGCATGTGTGTTTACTTTCATCAAACTGGTGCCAAAAACATAAGAACAAGAACACAAGATGTTGGCTCTCTGCCAAGGAAAAACCTCTCTCTCTCAGAGAGGAAAACCCTTTCATAAATTTCTCTTATCGAAGCTTCTTATTGGTCATTACGAAGCCCTAGACCCTTGACAATGATATCCTCCCAGCACAAGTCGAGTCCTTCCTCCTCTCTGCACTTTCTTTCTTCGAAACTTCATTCCCCGGCATTATGTCCTTCTTTCAACTTTTGATAGTCCATGGTGGACTAGCTCTAGAAGAGACTCCAGCCCTTGATCCTTAGCAAGATCCTTTACCAATGAAGAAACCTTCATTCTCTTGACCGACCGAGCCTTTCTCTTGACGTGAGGCTGCAGACTCGATCTACACCAATTTTACTGCACCTAGGGTGATTTCCATCGTGACGAGACATGGAAACCCCAAATTTCCCACACTTGGGATGCTTTCGACAAGGCGGGACATGGAATCCCTAGGTTCCCCACAATTTGGCGACTTTTGTGGAGGAGGGACTGGGAGATCCCATGTCACGCTCCTATCCTAGTGGTAGTATTTCAACCATGCATAAGCGGGTGCAGCACCGCCGTACTTTTTCCCTTTGCCAATACTTGAGTACACGGTTTGCACCTACTTCAACACTCAGTCAATTTTCCAATAAGTTTTCTTAACAATGCAGTGAAAATAACTTACCATAAATTTATCTTCAATTATTATTTGAACACTCAATCAATTTTCCAATAAGTGTTCTTAACAATGCAACGAAAATAACTTACCATAAATACTTTTGTAGTACTTCTAATATTTTCTCAACCTCAAAATGCCCAACGACGCAACTGTAGTGTGCTTCCCAAATCATCTTGTAACGCTCGCTTGAA